>VNJV01005169.1:0-18087 GCA_008042635.1 Drosophila nikananu | reverse complement strand
GCAATGGCTCTGCCTTTCAATGATTGAAGGCAATGCATTTTTTCCGCTCTTTAGATGGGCAAGGAAAAATGATTAATAATTCCAGGAGGACAGTTGCTCGGGCGACGACTTTTAATGAAATGCAGTTCAAAGGAAAAGTTGAGAGAAAGGAGAATTTATTTAATTACTTCACTTGAAGCTACCCTTTAGCGCTTCTTAGTACAAGACATTTTAAATGCAATTATAAGCATTTTTCTTACGATTTATCCGTTTTACAGAGAGCTGTATTTGCTGGGAAATTAGAATCGCTGTATGAGAATTCATTTTACTAGAATTCCTTCATTCTGTCAAAGGCAACGGGGAACTTCCAGTGAAAATATACAAGTAAAGGAGAGTAATCAAATAAAACAACGCCTGGGAATATGTTTTCTTTTCTGGTACGTTTCTGGGAATGCATATTAAATCAGTCCCTTAAACGCCTTAAATAGCATTGGAAATCTAGAATTTTTGCTCGCCCCTAATGACGTCAAGTAATCGCTACCGAAAAATAACTCAGAAATCAACGCCCGTCTGGTTTCGTATGTGGTTTCCGGTTAAAATGTATTTTTCCCTTTTGTCGTTGTGTGCCATGGTTGCGTTTTATAAATAAGTGCATGTCAACATAAATTAAAATACTCCCGGTTGATTAATAATGCACAAGGAAAATGTCACAAAGAAATATGATTGTGCGACGGTTGATTCCCTCACTTAATTCCCTCCTCTCCTCCAGTAACTCACTCAAAAGTAACCTGAACGAATCAGCAGCAACCACTTTCAGAAAATGTAACAAAGGACATGGCTCAATTGGATAAGCCAAGGTTTAAATACTCTCTAAGATGTCTTGAAAAAATATTGTTTCTTAATCAGTTTTTCAAGCTAAGCTTTAGTAAGTAGAAACTTAATTTTAGAGCATTCATATATTTCATTATTTTGTTTCAAATAAATTAGGTGTTGATTCACCTCATATTTAAAATATAAAAACATTTTTATTAACCAGTAAATATTAATATTATTTGGAAAGTAATACAAATTAATTTTCAATAGCAAAAGTTCCTTCTAAAATAAATAAATAACAAATAGGATCCTCTAAATAAATCCATAAAAAATGATACCCATTACAAAACCCTTTAAAAATCCACTAGATCCTTCCCCCAGGCAAGTGTATGAAAATATTTTATGCCAGCACAAAAATAAAGTCATTAAAATTGTAAATATGTGTACAAGAGCGAACAGGAGCCGAGGAACCTCCGGGTGGAGTTCACGGTGGAGAGAAAGGGGGCCAGGGAGGAGATGACGCAGCCATCCTGTGTGCGTGCAAGAAATGGAAATGCGGTTAATTTCCGTAAAGTATGCAATAATTTCTGGCACTGAGCATAAGCAAGTGCACCCAGCACATGTGAGTGAGTGTGTACGAGAATACATATATATATTTGTGCTCGTGCGAGTGGAGGACAACAAAAGGCAAAGAGTTAAATAACTGCCACGCCTCCCTGCCCCTGCAAGTAAATCTCTTTGGCAGCCTGCGAAGACGGAACTAACGAACAAACGGACATTCATCAATATAAATCAAGCGGCGGACACAGGCCAGGCCCAGTTGCAGGAACTTAAGAGCATGGGGATGCCACCACAGGGATCTAGGGATGGCAGAAGTGCTGCAACCAGATAATCTGCACTGTTCCAATCATCGGCAAAAGGTCATATTTTTATTATTACAGATAAAGATGAAGAATATAGCAAAGTGAAGTTTAATTTCTAGAGGTTATTGTTTTAGAATTTAATTTAATTTTAGGTTCAATAACAATATTATTTTTAGATCTGACTGCTGTTTGAATATGTTATTGATGGGGTTGTTACTGTTAAATTGTAAAAATCCAAGTGTGCCCGTGTTTATACATATTATTTATTTATAAACCTTTAAAACAAAAATATAATAAAAACAAGACTAGTGTTCATAGATTTATAGTTTTAGAATATTCATATTAAGATCGAGATTGATTTCTTTATGGAATTATGACACTATTTAAAAGCTTAACTATAATTTCTTAAGCTAAGCTAAAGCTTAAAAACATTATATTACATTTTTTTATCCTCACTGTGCTTCTAGCGAAGGCTTCAGAAAGTTTACTTAAAAGTTTTATACTAGTAAACTTTTTAAATAAATAAATAAAGCATCAAATTATTGTCATAATACCACAAGCAAGTACTCTGAATTTAAATTAAATATAATATTCTAAATGTTGTGTCCTCAACAAAGATGTTTATTCGAATTAATTACTTAAGAAACTATACTTTAGTTTCCGAAAATATATTATCCTAAGTATGGTATATTTTCGGAAATATATTATCATTCTATTTTATTTCCTATACAAAATTTATTACGATACATATTCTTTGTTCGATATATATTATACATTACATTCGCGATAAACTTTCCTACCCAAAACCAGAATCAAGGCGGGGCAAGAGGCCGCCCCAGAGGAATAAATAAAAACATTTTTTGTACAAAAATTGCTGCGAATTGGTTGGCAAGCGGGGTCAGCGAAAGAATGGAAAGGCGATGCCGGAGGAAGAAGGGCGGCGGACGACGGGCGGCGGGCGGCTGTAAAAATGTTGGCCAAAGAAATATTTTCACATTTTTATTTATTTTCCTTTATTCGGCAAAATGGCAAGCGGACGGCTTCGGCCGGTTCTTGGTCCTGGGTCCTGCATGTCCTTGCAGCTGCTGTTGGCTGTTGCCACAGTAGCATTTTCGTTTCATTATGTTCCGCGTGCCTAAAGGATTGCAATATATATTTGGATTTTTCTTCCCCCTTTTTTTTTTGATGTTTTTCTGCCGCCGCCGACTGAATCGTTTGCATGTTGCAAGGGAAAATGGTTTCCATTTTTCGCACAACAACACAAACGTTGAGGCCACGCATTTTGACTTCGGTATTTGCGGCTTTTTATGTAATTCATGGTCATTCCACATATGCATGTGCCTGCAAATTTACTGCCTGGCGAAAAAGAAAAATAAAGGCGAACGTTTATGCACGGATTTGGGGAAAAGAAGCCTTTCCGAAAATCACGTTATTTATGCGTTTTTCCGTACAGTTGCCACCGAGATGTTGCAATTAAAGCAAACAAGCACGGAGGCAAAATGTCAAAAAGGATATCAAATACAATCCTTTTATGCAGCTGACAATGGCAGAAAATATCAAAGAAGTAGGATTGCAAACAAGAAAATATTAGAACTGAACAAAATATAAATATTGGTGATTCCTATTATAATAATAATTATGTACTTATAATATATATTTCTTGTATGAATAATAAAACCCAGTTTTTGTTAGAGAATCTCCCCAACAAAAGCATATTACCCTTTGCTACTCTATATTGTATTTCAATCACTCTTTTAAAAAAGTTAAATCAGAATTCGGAATATTTATCCAACAGTTCAAGAGCATAAAATATTTCATTCACTCACAGAGCACATACAAAAAAAACACTACAAACTATGAACTCTGAGAATGTGGCAAAAAACGTTTGCAATGTACTCTCATTGAAACTCGAAACACGTTTTTTCTCAGTGCATTCTGAATGGCGGTGCATTTTATTTGTCATTTCCGGTTTGTGCCGGAAGTTGAAATTATTGAAATCAAACGGAAATGCAGCGAAGCAAATGCATGCAAAAAAAGTCAGCCGCCGAAAAGTGCGCTTAAAGCATGACTCCATGACTCCAATTGTACACCGATCCATCTGTCCTGCTTTGTGTGTGGGTGTGTTTGTGTGTGGTGCAAAGCTCATAAATAAATATATAAATTTAAATAAATGCAGCCACAATACCGACGCCGCCCGCTCACAGTTTGTTTGTCAATAAATCAGAATACTTATCAACGTCACACGACCGCAAAGAATGAAGGCAAACAGCATAAGCGACCATCGTGCCACCACCAACAGCTGAAGAACCAGAAGAGTCTCGGCGTCTGCAACGGTTTATTACGCGCGATTAAATTCATTAAAGAAGTACGCCACATCAAGCGGAAGGAAAACATGGCGGCTGGGCGGCACAAGACCCTCGAAACTCAGCCGAAAATTGTGGTTCTAGATCTCGAAACGCTCTGACATGAGCACACTAAGAAAATTAGTTACAACACTGAATTTAATTTAAAAATTAAATATATATCCTAAATTATAACTTTATGTCTAAGCATTTTCTAGGTACAAATTAATCCAGTTACGTTTCTTTTTAAGCTCATTTTAAAATTATATAAATTTTCTTTGCTTCAGTATTTTTTCTTTGAAGTGCTGCCCAAAGTAGAAACATCGGACAACTGACACTTGCCGGTCTATCTGCACTACGGCAGGCATTGTACCGGCCAATTTATGGCCAGGCTGTGTGTATTCCTCTTCTCATCCAACAACCACTCCCTCTAGGCCCGAACTAAGCCCGCTAATTGCGCCGCCTTAGCCGGGAATTTCTACGAGGAGTGTGGAGTGCTCGCCTTCCCGTCCATAATTATGCGAAATTTGCGCCATTTCTTCGGACTGTTGCCTGTTATTGTTTGCATTATTAGCTGACAATTTCGGTGGCACTGGAGCGGCTGTGATTAGACAGGCTCTTTGGGCCCCGAAAATCACGGGATTAGCAGTCGCTTTGTCTGCGGCTGGCACTTGGTCAGAGTTGCTTGTGCCCAGGCGGCTCGATAAGCGCCTGGGGCCCAGGGCCAGTCGAGAAGTTTATGTTTTTCTTGCATAATTGCGGGCATAAGCCAGCGAGTTGTTATTACAGGCCAAGGCACTGGGGCTGATTCTTGGAAAGCGGCCTGAAACCAAATCGATTAAGTCAACGTTTATTCCCAAAGTGAATAAATTGAGACATTTATTAGGGGATATATTTTACAATAATACATTTACATTGGCATAAGGAGTATAGAATATTTGTCTAGATGTTATTTTGGGTTAAGTAATAGTTAAATTTAAGTTATTATCGTTCAACATACTTACAAATCATTACAGGCAGTTCTTTTTAATTGACATGTTTTATCAAATGTACGAGTAATTATTCTTTAAAACAATTTAAATAATCAATAATAAACTTCCCGTGCAAGTATTTGCGAAAATATTTAATCATCCAATGTCAAACTGTTTCTTTTCAATGCTTTTTCTGCTTAAAGTGCATCATATATTTTAGAATTTACCTGAATCGCCTGCCAAAGCCTTTGTCAACATGGATGCTCCGCTGTGACCAGGCTTTTTGTTGTAACTCTTTTTTTTTATTTTGTGAATTTTGTGCAATTGTTCAATGTCGCCATGGTTGTGGCATGCACAAAGCGCTGATTGCACCGCCGCCCCACGCACTAAGGCTTTCAAAATCCGCCGCCCGGCAGCAAGCGTTTTTTTCGGCGCTGACATGTCCAGGCAATGGGCCTGTGTCGAAAAGGAGAAAAAAACAACATGGCCCATATATGTATATTCAATAGGCCGCTCTTGCCAGAGTGTTTTCCGACGTTTTTCTGTAATTCGCTGTAGTTTTTCCAAGTTGGCTTTCGGGCGGGCGGAAAAAACGCTCTGCCTACATAAAGGCGCTAGCATATTAAAGGCTTAAACCCACTCAACGGCAGATGCCATATTGTTGAAAAATATATGCAGATACTACGTCATGTGGAGCTGGAAATCGGTTCGTAAAATGCATTCCATTCAAGAAACGCTTGGAGTTTGTTGAAGGCTTCAGTCAAGGGATTAAACCCAGAGCTGCCACACATAAAATATTTTAAAACAATATATATCGATGATCGTTTAAGTCAAATAAAATAATAAAGCAAAATCAAAGAACTCTATTTTTCCAAAAACTGATCAAAGGGGGCCTAGCCTTTCTACAGTGCTGTCGTCGTGCCGTTGGGACTCATTCAGTTTCTACTTTCGCTCCGGATAACTTCCAAATTATTGTTCCGCAAAAATTTTGTATAGGAAAAAATTTTTCTATTTTTCTTAAAATTATAGTTTTGGAGAATTCGCGTCTAAAAAATGTGTTCCCCGTGCGGTCCCTGTAGCCCCTGCGATCCCTGCTGCGGCCCATTCGAGTGCTCGCCGAAGTGCTACAATGCGGCCCAGTTGGAGGCGCTGCCGCAATGTGCTCCGCGTATCCCGCCGCCCTTCCCCAAGTGCATCACCGTCCAGCAGCCGCCGCGGATGATCTGCAAGAAGCGGGTCGTGTTCACGGAGAAGATTGTGCCGGAACCTATGGTCGTGAACCGCTGCCGGCAGATCACCATCCCCAAAGTGGTCGACGCAACGAGGGTCATTAAGGTTCCGAAGCTGATCTGGGTCTCGCAAATGGTGCGCGAGCCCAGGGTTATCTACTATCCGTCCATGATCCCCGATCCCTACGTGGTGTGCTATCCCAAGCGCGTCTGCGAGCCGCGGGAGGTGTGCCAGTCCATTCTGTGCCAGCCCAAGCCGCAGACCATCGACATCCCGCCACCCAGGGAGTACTGCTGCTATCCCAACGGCCCCATCAACTACAAGCCCAGTGCCGCCTGTCCGCCCTGCCCCATTGGACCATGTGCTCCAGGAGGACCCTGCTGCCCGCTGCCTTGTTTCTCCACCAATCAGTATCCTGTCGCCGAGGGACGCTGCGGACCCTGTGGTCCCTGCGGGCCGGGCGCATGCGGTCCCTGCGGACCATGTGGACCCTGTGGTCCTCGCTGTGGTCCCGGCTGTGGACCGTGCGCTGTGCCCAACTGCGGGCCCTGCGGCCTTGCAATGCCTTCGGGACCCTTTGTGCCGTCTCCGTGCGGACCCTGCGGTCCCGGCGGACCTTGCGGACCGCTCAGCAACTCGCCTGCCGGTGTGTGCGGTCCCTGCTCTCCTCCGTGTCCGTACGAGTCGCCAGAGTGTGGACCCTGCTATCCGTGTGCTCCCACTCCGTGGAACACGCACTGCGGCCCCGTCGGACCGTGCGGACCTCAAGTGCCCTGCGGTCCCTGCGGCCCCTGTTAAGATGTGCATCTGGATCTCCGTTGTGGACGCCTGGATCGCCTGGATTGCAATACACGTTGTCAGAACCGAGTGCCGTGTGGACCGAAACTTGTTTATTCCGACTTCTTCTCAGAAAATCATCACACAGTACTCTCCAAAGTCCTATAGTTCACCTTGCTTTGTAAACACGAATAGACGACTCATTGGCTGTAATAAAAATATCTGATTTAAGCGAATTTCCTTCAATTGAGTTCTACTTTACCCAATGGAAAAGCTTCAATGGGAAATGCGGGGAAAACTCTTTAAAAACTATTGATCTAGTAGGCCTTGACTTTCCATTTAGGGCTTCTCAATACCTCCTGTTATTCCCATTTGCCATTTCGAACTAGCTTTCGCTTCGATTCACATCCAAATTATTCTGAAAAAATTGTACAGCAAAAAAAAGTAATATTTTTTTTTAATTGTTTCGGACGACCTTTATCGAGCGGTATCATGTGTTCCCCTTGCGGTCCCTGCAGCCCCTGCGATCCCTGCTGCGGTCCCTTCGAGTGCTCGCCGAAGTGCTACAATGCGGCCCAGTTGGAGGCGCTGCCGCAATGTGCTCCGCGTATCCCGCCGCCCTTCCCCAAGTGCATCACTGTCCAGCAGCCGCCGCGGATGATCTGCAAGAAGCGGGTCGTGTTCACGGAGAAGATTGTGCCGGAACCTATGGTCGTGAACCGCTGCCGGCAGATCACCATCCCCAAAGTGGTCGACGCAACGAGGGTCATTAAGGTTCCGAAGCTGATCTGGGTCTCGCAAATGGTTCGAGAGCCTAGGGTTATCTACTATCCGTCCATGATCCCCGATCCCTACGTGGTGTGCTATCCCAAGCGTGTCTGCGAGCCCCGGGAAGTGTGCCAGTCCATTCTGTGCCAGCCCAAGCCGCAGACCATCGACATCCCGCCACCCAGGGAGTACTGCTGCTATCCCAACGGCCCCATCAACTACAAGCCCAGTGCCGCCTGTCCGCCCTGCCCCATTGGACCATGTGCTCCCGGAGGGCCCTGCTGCCCGCTGCCCTGTTTCTCCACCAATCAGTATCCTATCGCCGAGGGACGCTGCGGACCATGTGGACCCTGCGGACCCTGCGGACCCTGTGGACCGGGTTATGGTCCCTGTGGCCCCCCCGGATGCGGCTTTGGTCCTTGTGGTCCTTGCTAATGTTGATCAAAATCAAATGCTCATCAAAATCAAATGGACGTCTACCCGAAATCACTTGTTTCGCATCTACGTTTGAGAAGTCTTTCCCATAAAATTATGCCAATACATGGCGCAGTATGCCTTGCAAGTTTCGTATAAATTTAACAAATTTTTACTCATGCTGTGGTTTTATTTTTGGATTTTTAAAGGGAAGCCTGTCCGGCATATTGATTGGTAATTGCTTTCTCATTTTAGGATGAAGTTCAGATTTTTAATTTTATCTAAGCCACGAGGTTTTAGTTTGGCTGTTAAGATGTTGAAGCATAAATCTAATTAAAGAATTTATTACCGAAAACTAGGCTTAATCTCTTTACCTGGGCTCATTGTGTCACTCCTTTAATCAGTTTTCATTCTTTAAATAACAAGTCAGCCGAAAGGCCCTTCAGTATTTTGTAATTGTTCCAAAAATCATGTCGCAGTACTGTATTCGAAAGGGACCCGCGGCATTCTCCAAGCTGGGCAAGTGGGCCTACAACTTGTCCGGCTTCAACAAATACGGACTGTACCGCGATGACTGTCTGCACGAGAACGAGGATGTGCAGGAGGCAGTGCGTCGCCTGCCACGCGACCTGTACGATGAGCGCAACTATCGCATCATGAGGGCCCTGCATCTGTCGATGACCAAGACCATCCTGCCCCAGGAGGAGTGGACCAAGTACGAGGATGATGTCAAGTACCTGGAGCCCTATCTGAACGAGGTGATCAAGGACCGCCTAGAGCGTGAGGAGTGGGGCAAGTAATCTTAAGGTAAATAAATACTGAAACCTGGAAGATATAAGCTTTCTATACTGGCTAATAATTATTATTTTATAGAAAGTCTTGCATAATTTCAACTAGAAGAAGCTCTACACGAATGACCAATCTTGTTTTTCGGCATAAATATCAAACACAATAATTGGTTAACTAACACATCCTCCTCCCTTAATTCCCCTTATGGAATTCGCATTCATTTTAAAATCCCATCGAAACACGGCTATGTCATCGCAAATAATCTTCGCATTGAGAGCGTTCAAATAAATACAATATATATACATAATGTGTATGAAATGCAATATATGAAATTCATTAACAGCGAAAACAATACAAATTATTGTGTGGGGGCGTGACCCTGGGCCTGAACACGTGTTGTTCGTCCCCAGATTTAAAATGGAGGCGTGCCTTGAGCGTGCAGGAGGATGGGGCGTGTGTGCATGGCCCGCACATCCTGTCAATCCTCGGATACTTATGCGCATCCTGTTTAAAATGCAGCAAACAACCGCAGCTGCAGATGCAGATACACATTCGCCGGCTGCCGTCGCCTATCTGCATCTGTGGCGCTGTCTGATTGTTCTGGCGCTGCCACTCGACCGGAAGAAATTATTGTTATTCGAATTGATCTGCCATAGTTTCGATGTTGCCGATGCGATAGGCAATGTTGCTGCCACCGGGGCGATATCGCTGCGTCTGCGGCCGGTTACTGCCACAGTTGTGATAACGTCAACGCAGGAAAGAATGCAGCAGACGATTTTTAATACCCTTTAAATTGAGTTTAGGGAAGTTTGTTTTCATAGGTTAGAGATTGCACTTTATAAGGAATAATTATAAAATAATTAAACAGCAAATAGATATAACTTTGTGGCAATTTTTTGTTATACTTCAGAGAATTTGTTTTGGTTTTTGATAATTTTCCTAACAACATTAGCTTAGCAAACATTTTTCTTTTACTTTTATACTTGTTAGATTTATGTTTTAATACCAAATACCTTATAAAGTTAATTTTATTTAAAAAAAGAATATCTTCCAGTCGCATCCCTTATCGATTTTAATTTGTATTAATGCGGCCATCGTTGCCTTTATTTATTTGTGCTCACATATGCATAAATAACGGGTGGTGGTGGTGGCGGCTGGGCGGTGGATCCACCCGCACCACAGACACAAAATGCCCAACTGTCGCTGGTACAATAAATTGCAAAAATATTATTTTATCAACAATAATTAATTAAATGCACTTAATTGCGTGCCGCAGTCGCAGTTGCTGCTCTGTTCTTTTTTCTTCTTTTTTTTTGCTGTTTCAATTTTGTATTTATTTTTGTTGTGTATATACATATACATTTTCTGCTGTCCCCTGTTCGACCTTGTTTTTATGCAGCTGCTACTGATGTTGACTGGGTGGAGTTGGGTTGGGTTGGGGTGGTCTTTGGGTGGCTGGGCAACATGGTCATCTGCATGCATATGCTTGAGCAGCGTTGTAAGTAGCCATGTAAGCGGACAAGTGGCCGGCAGGCACCCGAACTCTTTCTGCGATTTATGCGTATTTTTAAGTGGCATTAAGTGCGCGTTAACATCTTATGAAGCTGGAGCAGGCAACAACGGCAACAATAAATTATTGCAGCAGCAGCAGCAGCAACATCTGGATGGCCATTAAACGCCCCGAAACAAATGCTAATTGACGAGTGCCACAGGAAGAGTGTGCTTTAAAAAGGAGCGGTAAGTCGCGGGGAAAGCTTAATGAGTTGTCCGGCTAATTGGGGAAATGCAGCAGCTACTGCAACTGCAACTGCAACATCTCGAGCTGTTACATTTGCATTCTTATTGCGGCAAGTTGGTGGGCTTCAGCTTGGCTTGTTAATGAAGTTTGTTTGGCCGACATGCGGCAGGGAGAAATATTATGCATACGCCATGTGGGCCAAAACTTTTACAAAATCCTGTCCTGGCCATGGACACTGCACGTTCCTTGGACACATTTAATGTGTGTGCCAGTGTGTGTGTGTGTATGGTAATTTACAAGCCCCAGCGCTGGCCATGTACACATGCCTGCACGTGTATGGGTAAATTGTTAAATTTATACACAAAAGCAACGCTGCGCTGCGCTGCAACTGCCAAAGTAATTTGCGATAAGTGC
The DNA here is from genome assembly GCA_008042635.1 of Drosophila nikananu. Taxonomy (NCBI): domain Eukaryota; kingdom Metazoa; phylum Arthropoda; class Insecta; order Diptera; family Drosophilidae; genus Drosophila; species Drosophila nikananu. Next base: position 6,989 of record VNJV01005169.1, on the reverse strand, counting down.
GTCAGATTCTTTGGGGAATTTTCGACCAGCAGAACCACAGAAGCATCGCAGCATCCCGGAACAACAACTACGACAATAATAATGCAACCACAACAACAAGTGAAGTAAAAAGTGAATATTTATTCGGAATTCGAGGGTTTTCCACCAGCAAGTGTATGTATAAACGAAACTGAAATGCGCTGCGATCTGGCATTGAGATTAAAGCCCCCTGCACTTGCTGTCCTTTTTAGTAAAATTAAGTTTAGCAGCAGTGTGATTAAGGAATCTAGTATCTCTGGGGGCAGGTTCGAGTTTATTGTTGCACAATTACCTTTGAAATGTTGCCAAGAAATATTCTGTGGTTACGGATATAAAGTGCGTTTTATTAGGGAAATGTAGCTTAGATTTATTTCGTACAAAGAAGAAAAACTGGCAAGTAAATGCTTTAGTGTGACTCAAAAGTTAAATCTTAGAATAAAACCTGGTATTTGCTTTTTAAAAACTTTACAATTAGTTAAGCTAAAACAAAATACAAACTCTCCCTTTAAAATATTAAAACCTTAAACTGTAGTCTTAAATAATTTTAATTTATTACAAGCAAGTCTCAAAGGAAAAGTGCCATATCTTTTCGAAACGTACTGCATATGAAAATATGCACAGAAATGCCCAAAAGGACATTGGCAATCAGGCAACGGCCAAGGAGCCAAGATGGAAGGCGGCCCCAAAAAACCAGGACACATTTCATTTGCGGCTTGTCCTGCTTCCGCGTGTGTGTGTGTGGGGATTTTCTGTAAATAAGTCACAAGTGTGTGCACATATACTTAAAAGTATGTGCGTGTAAAAAAAAGGCAATTTGTATTTCAGCGCTGTCCCGCAATGCCGTAATAATAAATTGCATAAAAGTATGCAATGGAAATAAAAATGCCAGTGCGTAATTAATGAGTCAAGGTGGTGTCATATGGCGCTTACCCACACACACACGCGCCACACACTCTCTCTGGTGGGAGATGGAGACATGCGACTTTGCCGTACATTGCGTGTTAAGTCGCGTATTTCATGGCGTTTATTTATTATGCACAAAGTGCCATCAGGAAGGGAGCAGGAGCAGGACCAGTAGGGGGATCAGGGGCGGGAGCAGGAGCAGGATTACTTCCCGCCCATCCAAAGGCCCAGCAAAATTATTGACTCAATTTGTAAGCGCGCTGAGGAACACACAAGCAAATACCTAGGCACTTACACAAACCCACAGGCGCGGTCAGAATAATAGCTTAAAGTAAGAAAACCATTTGAAGAGTGATTCAAAAAAGTAATTAAATAATGTATACTTTAAGTGGGAATATGAACTCAAAACATAAATCCACTGAAACATCATACTCACCCTTCTTAATTACCTCAACCCAAATCATATTCTTCACTTATTTTCCCATCTAAAAACCAAGTAAAATACCTACAATTTAAGGTGCTAAATTGTTGCCCACAACTGTAAACACTCACGAGGGAAGTACGTGTGTAAGCCCCGCAGGCGCGTTAATTGCTTATGGAGCGCACATTATTCAGCTGTCATTCGGCAAATGGTAAACGCAATTCCCAGTCTCTACATCGCGCCCCCTCATCTACCTCTAAATCCTGGCCAAGAGAATAGAAGAAGAAATGGCCAAAGTTGCGGCTTTGGCAAACAATTAGGCAGCTAATTTGCAGTGGCTAAAAGGGCTGGGCACGACCTAATCCTGTCCCTCGCTCTCTTCAGCAAGGAAACTCAGTGGTGGCGAGTCAGGGACACGATGTCAGTCAGGCGGAGAGACAGAATTTGGTATGAAATTTGGGCCAGCAGCTAAATCACTGCCAAATCCTTTTGACAAATACGAACACAAGGACGCCCAGACACAACTAAGCTGGGCGCTGAGCTGAAAGGAAACGGAAACTGGCTAATATGGCATTCCAGATCGAGATAAATGCACTCGCCGGGACTGAAGCCGAAGCTGAGAGGTGATGTGGCACGGGGAAAAAGAAAACAATTTCATTGATGATCAGGAATAGGAATCAAGAAAACTGAACAATAATTATTTAAATTTTTAGAATATTTAGTAACATAAGAAGGTCCTACTATAGGTTATATTTATCTGTAGATTTCGCTCAGTGTTCAACTATTACTAGTTGCGATGTCAACAGCGTGCTTGGCTGTCAACACACCAAAAACTAAAAAGGTGACAAGGACAAAGCGCGTAAAAGCGTTGGCCCTGCACTACTGCGGTTAACAGCGAGGCTGTAAGAATGCCAGGATTCCAGGATTCTGGGATACTAGAACACGGGGATAGTACGATGCTGGAATGCCAGCCCACATGGCAGCTGTCATGCGTGCCATGGCATGACTCCGATTTCTGGAGCGCTGGATCCGCGGCTTACAGCTAAGTGGCAAAAGGTTGAAGGGCTCAAAGTGCACAGAAAACAAAATATGATATCGCAATAGTATTACACATGATTATTTGGAAATAATTACCTAATAACAAGACAAATATGCACAAATCTTTGTACTAGTTCTAGACCCGAAACCCTTAAACTTATCTCTTTATATAAAATATAATAACCATATTTTCTTAGTGTGTGTTCATCAATCAGCCTAAGGCAGCCTCTACCTGGTTCCCATCCGAGGAAGCCGTCTCTTGTCAGCCGTAATTTACGCTCTTTCACGCTGGCTCCGCGATCCGGCAAATGGCAAACAAAAGACCTGAGAGCCAAGCACTGCTCGACGGGGTGACAGCCACCGCAAATCGTTTTGATTTGGCTTACAGGTGACTGATTCACTGGCTGCTCCACCGTTGGAGTAATCCCTTGACAAAGGTCTCCATGATGGCAAATATGACAGAATCTTCATGGGCTCTAAGATGCGCCAAGGTTGCATTGATGAAGTAAAGGAAGCCAGTAAACCAGGCTCGAATGCGTTTAATGAAAACAACTTGCAATTGATTACAGCCATTGAAGTTGAAAGAGAAATGAGGGAATGAAGTGGAAATAGTTACTGGGAAGATGCTTATGACAAAATGAATTAAAAATAGATTTAATTAGATATTGTTATATATTACATTAGGTTATTATTGCTAAACATTTAGCTGGGTGAGCATTGGTTAGTAATGGGGAAGAGGTAACTATATAAACAAGTTGGCAATATAGCTCCACATTTCCTTTATTAGCCCTACTAGTTTACTAAATCAAGAACATCCTTCAGCACTTAACAAGTTAAGCCTCAAAGCGTTCATAATTTAACCAGTTTTAGCTAATTACTTTGTTTGAACAATCAACCAACGCTTACTAAATATTGCAACAGTCGAAAATACAAATCTCATTTGGCCTGCCATTTGTAATGATAACAATTTAATTCAATAGAAAATAGTTTTGTGAGCTTACAACTACATGTATGACGTGCTTCGATAGCAAAATCAATTCTTTGCCGCCAGGACACACGCACAGGTGGCGAGGGGGATGGGTGCCGAACAGGTGATCATTAGATTTGGCAAGTCGCAAACGCTTCGCAACGTATTTACTACATTGAATCGACATTATTACGGAATGGCTGGCTGGCTGGCTGGCTGGATGGCTCTGGCTGAATTGAATTGAATTATTATAACAGTTTCTGTTGTCAACATTGTTGTTACTGCTGCCGCTGGTGTGTGCTGCGGGTGTCAATAATGCGTATCTGTATCTGTTGCTGGCAAGTACGTGACGGACGCGTTTTGGCGCGATTAAATTACGTTTATGATTATATTTTGTTACAAATACAATGCCATCACACACTCGCCACGTCATAAACAAGCGGCAGACACGGGCAGGGGGCTGGGAGGGGACCGTGTCACATTGTATTGAAGTGAAAATGGTTAACAATTGCGGCTGGAACCGACAACAATGCTCCATTGATGCATGTTTGTGATGGATTTTCCTATTAAACGCTCACAATGCCCAACTAAACAACGGCCTTAATTGAATTTTAATTTAATCAAGAGGAGTTTTGCACTGAAAGGAATTTGAAGGCATGATAAACTTTACCTTGCTGGGTTGTTTTGTGATTATAATTAATTATAAATTGTTAATGCAGCTTTACTAAAGAGGCATAGGTCAGGTGTAGATCCTTTATAATTCTGTAGAACCTTTTCTTTACCTTAATTAGTCGCTTTCTAAGTTTATAAATAAATGACTTTCTGCTCTTGTTCATCTTAAAAGCAATCTCCCTCTTTATTTTTCCGCGTGCATTATTAATTTTAGCACTTTCCCCGTTCGACATTCCCCAGATTAACCGCACTTTATGCAAATGGGATGCTTAAACACTTCTGGCAATCTCAACACTTTCCTGCTTCAAGGAGCCACTTGAACTGCACCTCGAAGTCATCATCCTTCCGATCCTTTCCTCCATCCTTCCGCTGCCTCGTTCTCATCTCAGCCTCCTGACATTAAATATCATTCCGGCTGACGCTTATTGCTTATTGCAACAAAGGATAGCAGCAGACCGTGGTGCTTACACATAATATGAAATTAATAACAATCATACGCCACGTTGCCCGCCTGCTCGCCTGCCAGCCAGCCCGCTTGCCACTTGCCACTTGGCACTGACAGGCGCATTTGGGTTCGTAAGTCCTGCTCGCGAAGATTTCTAAAACTGTCAGAAATTGCTGGAAAATTACGCAGGGCATCGAGAGTATCGCCGAGCGGCAGGCGCTGGAGCGCAGCTGCCAGAACGCTTATTAAAATATAAATATGCTAAAACAAAAAGCGCGTGCGGACGCCAAATGGACGAAGGGCTTTCGCCCGGCCAAACACAACAGAAACAGAACAACACAACTTGCGCACCGACCGGGCAAAGTTAAAAAACTAAAGTTTTATACTATAAAATAATTTCAACTACTTGAAGTAAGCACGCGTCGAGGGGACGTGCGGGGCGGGAAGCCAGGGAAATCTCGAGAATATGGGATGATGGATGATGGGGGATGTGGGTTGTGCGGGAGGAAAATGCAGGCAAAAAAAAAAAAGAAACAAAAAGCGAGAACAAAAATTTACTACACAACAGCAACTAAAGTGGAAATTTTCTGCGCGCAGTGGAAACTTTAGCACTCGAAGAAGGGGGAGGAACCTCTATCCCGGCCAGCCGACTTCTCAGCAGCCCAGCATTCCGGCACCCCTGCATCCCAGCTTCCCAGCATCCCTGCATCCCTGCATCCATCCATCCCCCGGGAAACTCTGACAACCAACAACTAACCAAGGAGCCAAGGCAGAAAGCAAAGTTGTTCTTTGCAAACAATGCGCAGTTATTCTTTTGCCGAATTTCGGACCAAGGTTATTTCGATATGTATTATGCAGGCGCTGCCCGAGCCAAGGAATCTGCGTTACGGAAAATATTTAAGGAAAAACTGAAGTGAAATAAGAAAACTAACAAAACAGAAACAGCAGCAGCAGCAGGAGGAGTGCATCGACTGGGCTAATACATTTTTGATGGACTCCAGGCCCGGGGGCTTGGCTCATCATTCGATTTTCATTAGTGAATATGCACACAAAGAATACCAACTTGCGAGTGCATTTGAAGCGCAATTAAGCAAACATTCTGCTGCGGCCGGTTTCGTGAGAGAGGCACTGCAACACTGCTCCAACAATCAATCAATTAGCCAATTAGTCGGCAAACTCATCACGCTCATCAGTTCCCCATGCAAAACTAACTAATTTGCGCACACAGCTAATCAAATTTAATTAAGACATCCCGTAAACATCGTGGCAAGCCGAGCTCCAAAGGCTCTACGCATACGCCTCCTTTTGCCAGGATACAATGTGGGTAAGAATATTAGGACATTGCCTAGACAAGCTAAAAAGAAATAATAATTACATTAATAATTAAGTTCAATTAGGTGGCGAGTATTTTAGGAAGCCATTAAAACTCACAGGTAAAAATATATAACCAAAGTCAAAGCTTTATTTGAGTTTTAAATTAAATTTCTAACAACATTCACAAACCTTAAAACCTTCCACGAAATGTCCAAAACACTTTTCCGTAACATAGAAAACACTCTGAATTGAAAGGAAGAATACAATAGCCATCCGATAATTGTATTGTTTTGTCTACAAAATCCCCTGTCAGAGACTTGACTAAATACCATAAAGTCTCTGTTACATATATTTTATTGCCCGCAGGTGTTCAAGCCCGTTGTCTGTTTGATTTACTGGTGAAATATGGTCTTTGTACACGAAAGCAGGCCAAACGTAACTCGATTCAAGTCCAAACATTTTCGGTTATCAATGCAAATCCGTTGCGTTGTTGTTCAGCGCCAAAAAGTGGGCACCACCGCAAAAAGGCTTACCTGCAGACAATGCGTGCCACGCCCCTCCGGCATTCATCGGACGGGCCTATGCCTATAGGTAGACATATCCACAGAGGCAGTGGCTGTGCTTTTGTTCGCAACTTTCAGTCCTGTGTTACCTGCCATTGCCTGCAGTTGCGTGTGGGTGCAAAAGGTGCACTCAGGAAACTAAACCATGAGTTATATACAATTATAATATAAACAGAGTCCAAGAAAAACAAGGAGCTATGCTAAGAAACAAAAAAATGAGACTCTGTTGCCCTGACTAAGTATTTAAATATTTTCTTGTTAATAATCTTTAACCTTTTTGGTTCCATAATCTTGTAGTTACTGAAAAATCCCCTTTCAAAACTTCCCATTTCTCCAAGTGCAGCTCACAATTCCGTGGTATCGGTCGGACCTCAGGCAATTTTAGAGTTCTTTTATTACCAACTTGTTAGCCGTTTATTTGGCGCATTATAGACTCGAACCGCTACCGAAAAACCCCAAGCAATCCCAGGCCTCTGTTTGCAATGCTAGTGGCGGCGGGTCCCGGGTCCGGATACCGATACGGAGTCGTGTGCGTTTAGATAATCAACTAAACACTTCATTACTCCGTCCGGAGGGTGGTGCAAATTGCTTCGTCCGTGCGTTCCACTCCACAATTTACAAAAGCGGGAGAAATGCGCAAAAATTCCC
>VNJV01005164.1:0-12955 GCA_008042635.1 Drosophila nikananu | reverse complement strand
CCAAAAATGTTTCGAATAACTAATTGCCAGGTCTCTCTCAGGTAGCCAAATTATCCGAAAAGCCAAAAACCGGGCGATGTTCGATGCTCGATGCTCGATATGTGCAATCAAATTTGATTTAGCCGCCCCGACCGATATTTATTTATGGCCACATACTTGGCTTTGATTTTCAGCTGGCACAGCAGCACCACCAGCAGCAGCAGCATCGTGGGGCATAAATCTGTTAGTTGTAGGGGAGACTGGGAAAAATCAGCAGACATTTTGGGAAAAATAAGGAATATTTTGGGAACATTTTGGAAAGAAATCAGGACAATTTTAGGAAAAATCTGTATATGATGGTGATTTTTTTAAATGTATTCAAAAAATATTTAAATTTCATATCCTTAGTGGATAAAACTCGTAGCTTATAAAAGACTTTACAATTTAATACGTAAGTAATGCCTTAAATTAAGTCCTTAAAGTCTTTTAAAATCGATGGTAGATTTAAATATCTTTCCATACGTTTTTTTTTTACTTTAAGATCAAATTTTTACAGATTAGGACATACCTTATTTGAATGTTTATAAAACCAATTTTAACAAGACTTCTAATTATTTAAGTACCTTTAATATAGTAATAAAGATATAGCATATCCGGGAATTGTTTGTAAGTTGTTTCTTCATAATAATATTACATTAACTAATAACAATTGTAAGATTTAAATGTTTAGTATAGTAGCTTGATTTTAGAACTAATTATAATAAAAAATGTCTCTTATGCTTTAATTTTATTGTTCGTTGGATATTAATATTTAATAAAAATAGTAGATTAAATCAGATTTCAAAGCAATTTAGGGTCAGTAAGATAGTATCTTTTTCACCCTTCTGAAACCAACAGTATATTTCCATTAATTTTCTCTCTCTGTGACGGAGTCGTTGAGAGGTGGATCCTCTGGCCGCCATCGGTGCCGTAAATAAGTCTGATGGCTGCACTTTTTGGCATGACGGCAGACCCATTGCGGAACGCCCCGCATTTGCGCTAATGAAAATGGATCTGCTTGCACGGCGCGCCGCTCAATTGAGTGTGTGCGCCAGAATGCTGAATTTATGCTGTGGCGACAGGTGCCCCCGATGCCCGTTGCCCGATTCCCGATATTATCCTGCACATCTCACCTGGCCTGAGCTCTCTTGTTGTGCGTAAGCAGCCCCCCAAAAATATTTATAGGGATTTATTAGGGGGGTGTCCAGGCACAAATGTTGTGGTAGGCGCGCCATAGGAGGAGGTTCTGTTGGGAAAAATTACTTAGCAATACTTTATCTCAGATTTTCAAGGAGAGTTTATTAAAGAAGAACGAGTTTGCTAAGGTAATCACTCAAAACAGACTCAAGAAATTTAATTAGCTCATGAAATTAATATTAACAGAATATTTTATATTAAATAAGATACTTTTTCTCTTCCATAGAAATTCAAAGTCACCGTAGGCTGAGTGTACAAGTTGAAAGGTCATAAAATCAGCTTAAAATAACCCAGCTATTGTAACTATTTCGGCCAAAAATTTCTTGGCCAACTCTGAGAGCCCCGCCTCCCCCTCAACTCTCCTCTAGCGGATTTGCAGATTTATAATCCCCGCGCACGGCCAAGTTTGTTGATTTTTCTCTTTACACCAAAAGCTGTCAGTTTTGTATGCGCATACTTTTCATGAAAATTGTTTTTCAAATAAATTTCCCAGCCCCCCGGCTCCCCCGGGGTACGAAACAACAAATTCTGTTTTGGGATGGATTCGGTTGTTGGATCTTAGAATTGGGATCGATGGATCCAAGTTTCGTTTGCTTTAGTTTACTGTTTGTTTATTTAGACATAATGCGCGAAAAGTTGGAGATTGGAGAGGAAGATCTGCTCTTTGATCTCTCTGCAGAGTGGTGTGTGAAATATTTCGTTGCCCTGTGATTAATCAAATGTTTTAGGGCCACGCAGAAGGAACAGAAGGAGCAGGAGGAGGTGGTATTGAGATCGGATCCGGGCAGAGTGCTGAGGGATGGAAATACAAACGAGGATTGCCTCGAAAATGGATACGAAAATATAATTAAATATTTATCAAAATGTGTACGGTAACAGCAATCCGAACACTTGTCGGCCTTTCCATTCCGCGTTCGTCCGCTTGCCCTCTGCCTTCCTTTTCGGGCTGTCAAAAAGTGACATTTCCCACATCAACGGCGAGAGTCCACGGGTCGGTCCTCCGACCCGGCCCGATCCGATCCGAGTGGATTCCTCATTTTCGCTACAACAATTTAACATTAATTCGCAGTCAAATAATGTTGCATTTTTTATGCGCAAATGTCGTCGTTGTCAAGTGCCAGCGGAAAGGGATGTGAGTTTTGGCGAGGGGAGTTTCCAGTTTGAGTTCTGGCCCGAAACAAAATGGAACTCTAACGGATGTATTAACGCATTGAGTGCCCTCCCTCCAACCCCTGCTGGTATATATGTTTTTCCGCCATATAGTGTATTAAAAAAAAAAAGGAAATAACAAACAAGACAAAAAAAATACAAACAGGGCCTGCACTCAAGCTGCTGGTGGTTGGCAGCCAGTTGCTCATCCAACCAAAAGAGCCACGGATCCGGGAATACTGGGAAGCACGGGGGATCCGGCGTACAGGGAATACAGTGAAGCGTCGGCGGGTCTGGCAAAATGTCAAATGTCAGAATTTGACATGCGTGTGACATATCAGTGGCAGCTTTTACATTAATCAAACTCCCTTTTTCTTTGGGCCCACAGAAAACGGCAACTGAAACCGAGCCAGAGAACCCTGCCAGACACTGGGAGAAATTAAAGAATAATTAACAGATATTTAGTTTTGTTTTAGTAGAACTAAGAAGATTCATAAAAATATAGTTGGAGAAAACAAACATTTATAAGAACACAAAAACTAAACCGTTTTGTCTTTTCAAACTATTATTACTTTGGTGCTTCCTTATAATTCCCAACTCGTTTTATGGTAACTTATTAGAGACTAACAAATCTTATTTTAACACTTTTTATAGTTTAATGATAATTAAATAATATTTAGGTAATTATTTATTTGAAGATTTATTTCACTGTCATTATTTTTTTCGTTTTCTTAAAACTCCTAAGTATTATTTAAGAAATTGAAAAGTGTTTACTAAGCAATTTCCTGCTTATTTTATTTTAGTTTATAATTATGTGTGTAATATATAAAATAAAATTTAGCTTATACTTAGGCCCACATCTTTAGACAATAAAAATAAAAAATACATTTAAAAATAATATAAAAATGATTTCAAAACATTAAATGTGTAGAATTTGTACATCTTTGTTCCAGAATTTACTTAGAAATTGTGACAGATGCCAAACCAATTTAGACAGGTTTCTTCGGTCACATTTAGACCTTTTTATCTCAGTGCATGGCCAGATCCGTAGCCAGAAACCACCGCCAACGATGACGATGACGGGGACACGGAGACCGTTGAGCCACTGAGAACCAGAACGAGAGCTCGAACTTGAACTGGAACTCGGTGCCCGCTGACGAAGATGCTACACAATTGACACATTGAATTAGGGACATGACGCCTTCTGTTGCTAAAACACACAAACCATCCCATCCATCCGAGCATCTGAAACAACCACTCAGACCCTCAGCCCAAAACTCCCTTTTTCCATATTAATTTTCTCCCAGCGAGTGCTGTTCATGCTCTTCACAGTTATAATCGAATAATCGAATCATGTGAAACTTATTTTTGGAAATGCGGTTTTCGCTCGTTACGCTCTATTATGGATTTCGATAGGGCCATGGAAATGAAGTTGAAGACCGTGAAAATGCATGCCATTCAGGCTGCAGGGCAATTCGAAACGAAATCGAAAGGATTACAATGCGAGGAGGCGCGGGAATGATGAATTTCGAGGCTGGGAAATTACAAATATCATTTTTATACAATTACAGATGTTTCTTGGAGTTACTGAAACTGGAAAACCGATGATATATTTCCTTTAGAATGCTATTAAAACTATTTAGACTTGATTACATATGTGTCAAGGGTTATATATAATTATTTTTTGCATTGTCAGGAGGTTTAATATTTTTTAGATGAAAGGAGGGATATTATTTAAGGTAAAATGTTTGTAAAATATAGATATAAGCTTTCTACTCTCAGACTTGCCTGGCTACTTGGAGGTTTATTTTTAATAATTTTCTTAATTAAAAAAACTATCATTTAATCCAATTCCGCATTTAATTTTCCAAAGTGAGCTCTTCGTTAGAGTTCTTCGCTTTGTCTTCATCATCCGAAAACCAGCAGTGGCAATTGTTGTCAATCTAAGACTCATCAAACGTCATTATAGCCGCTACTTATCTGCCAAGCTTCAATTTAGATGGAAATATCAAAAATATCTCAGGGCTGCTGGCCCGCATGCGCTGTCAACAGGAGGCGTTATGGAGACAAATCCTGAGCATTAGAGTGGACCCACGTCAATGGAGGCGAAAAGCGAAAAGAAACGTTTTGCCCATTTGCCCAAATGAGAATGTCAAATCATTTGTCAAACGTTTTATTAGCCCAATGACATTGTGCATGTGTGAGTTCTCGTTTTCCCCTTCCAGAAACAAAAATGAGAAAAATAAAAACATTTAATTGGGAGGAGGGGCACCTACAACGGGGGGCCTGGTTTGGATCTCGTTTTCGGTTGGGATCCGAGGCGTAACGATCCATCTTGAACTCGTCAGTTGGCCAGACGACGCCATGCCTTAGTACTTGCTATGTGCTATGTGCTATATGCTATATGCCATATATGTTTGTGCCGATCCCCCATCAAGCGTAACGAAATGGCGTGCACAGTGGAATGCGGAGCGAATTTAACAAAACAAATCTGTGCCAAGAGCTACACTCAAAGAAAGGCAGATATTAAGCAATATTTCTTAATGGAATATTAAATTATAAAACCTTAAAAAGAAGGCCTTAAAATTCAATTCAAATAAATCAAAGTGTTAACTCCACTTTTTTTTAAGGTGTAAAATATTCCAAAAGGAAAGGAATTTTTGTTAAAAATTTTGCGCACATGGGTGAGAAGCAACAGGGAGGCGCCACACATAGCCTAGACAATGGCCACAACCAAATCCAAATCCAAATCAATAAAAAATAATAAATAATCACTCGGAACGAGCGTATTATTGGTGCTCGCTGGGCGCTACTTGGGCAGCCGGACAAACGAAACTCCCAAATAGACATAAATCATGGTCCAGTCGCAGGTCGTCACAGAGCCTCGCACATCTCCTCGCCATACAGTTTCCCCATCATTTTTGGCCCGGCGGCAACCTTCAAACCGAGTGTGTGGTGTGGTGCTCGCCAACATGTAGAACATGACGTGGGACAACAACAGCAACCATATCGAAAAATCCATCCACATCAACCTGAGCAACTTCATCTCAAAACTCCATCTTCTACTTGAGTTTGAGATTCGGTTGGGAGATTCGAAGCGATCTGAGAGGCTTGATCAGGTTGCGTTAGGCCACACTGGGGAAATATTATTAATATTTATTCAAACGTAATTATCAGAAAAATATATTAAATATATAAAAAAAAAAGTTGAAGGTAGCATAAAACATATATTCAAATATACAACTATACAAAGAGCTCGCAGACTTGCCCTAGAACTTATTTTTGAAAGGAATGTATTCTTTAAGAGAATCTTTATTTTATATAATCATATAAAAGCGATATGAAATTTTAAATTTACATATTTATTTTTAAAAAATAATTCCTATTCCTTTTGTTATACAAATTATTGTTTTATATTTCAATCTTTCTCAGTGCCTTTTACGATGAAATTGAAAACGCTCTTAATGCGCCTTGATTTATTATCTTCTTTGGTCGTCTGCGGTTTCGTTACCATTTTTACCATTTTGGCGGACAAGTGTTATGAATCAACATTTATGTGGGCACACACACTCTCGTGCTGAAGGATCTTTCAAAGGAAATCCTCTAGATTTCTGCCCGTCATCCTCGGATACTTCGATCTCCGCTCACCGATCTCAACGATCTCGCTGCGTGGCGCGTGTGAGGGAATCATGAGAATTGTAAAACTTTTGACATATTCATTTTGAGACGACACCCGAAAGGTGTTACATATCCATCCAACCGACGAATGCAATGACATGCATTTATGCAACTCTGCAACGGGGCTAATTTGCTATGCCAACGGGCCATCACAATATTGTTAAACATTTGTCTGGCCGATCGCGCTCGAACGCTGGGGTCTTAAGCAAATATATCGAAGGGAATGAAATAAATTTCGAGGCGGATATATTTAGTTTATTGCCGAGGTCGGTCAGCGGGATCAGGTGCAAAGCCAGCTGCAGTTTGGAAATTATAAAACAATTCGCCTGAAATGCGCATTGGCGGGTGCATTTAATTATAATAATTTTCGTTGGCCGCCTGTCCGCTTCTGTCCGTTCTGCCGATCTGCTTGTTCGCCGGTGCATTTAATTATAACGAAAATTGCTCGCAACGTTGCCATTTTTACCCATTCCCCCCGACCCAGTATCTCTGTTCTGTATCTATATCTCTAGATGTATCCATGTATCTGGGATCCTTTTGGTTTGGCTTGGTCACATCTGTGCCGGCTCCGTATCTCCATGGGGCGCTACTCATCTCGGCTCCTTGACTCTGTTGGCCGAGATCCAATTGGCCTGCCTTATAATTTTCCGGCAATTTACATGGCAGAAATTATACTGCGAGAACGAGAGGAGATCAAGCAGTGAGCAACAGGAATGGGTTTAAAAACGGGTTAGGCAAAATTACTGCAATTAATTTGTATTGGATTTGAACTTAGAAAATGGTAAAGGAAATTCTCACAGTCTTTAGTTTATATAGCTTCTGTTTTTTTAAGCGGAAGTGGTGAAAATATGTGATATATGTTTATGGTATTTAAATAATTCATTTAAATATTGTTAGATGATAATGCCAAGATCTTCGTATTTTTGGTAAAACTAAATCCAGTTTTAGGCGCCGAATAACGTAGTTTTTTCAATTAAAGTAGTGGTAGTCTCAATTAAAGGTTTATTAATATTTATACTCTAGTTAGTCTCGTTCAAGTCTCTTTTTTTTATCATATGCTGCTTAGTGTAATTTTCCTGACATTTGATCATATCTGAGCCAGTGGAAAATTCTTATTAAAACTGATTTGTAACTCGGCCCACAAAATACACTCGCTGAATCCTTTTTCGCTCCTAAATCCACAGTCCACCGACGATCTCCGATCCTAGCCTCGGCAAACATAAACTTAATGCGAAAAGTTTTCAATTTAATGTCGAGAATGCACGCTGAGTCGGACCCGGCGACCCAAGTGGTCATGTGGCCATGTTGGCCACAGGTACACATGGGAAAAATAGGAAAACATCCTTTAATAAATATCCTTTAAATAAATCAATCTTATTAATATCTAGAAACAATTTAAATCAATGTTATGTGTAGCCTTTAAATAATAAAATAGAGAAGATAACATATCAATATTATATTTTTTTATTTGATTTTGTGGGCTTTATTAAAATACATATGTATGTTTATATTACAAAAACTCAAAATATCTTTGGGGAAAAGCCTAGATTTTAATGTCAAAATAACGTAATAATAATAGCACATATGTATATTTTATTTTAGAAAAATAACTGCAATTATTAAACAGTCTTAAACTTTTCACTTGCAATTCACAGAACATAATTTGATTTTCATAGAAAACTATTACAATAATCCCTAAAATTTTTCAGAATATTTTCCCCCTGTGTTCTGGCCAAAACGCATCTGACTCAGAGCCAGTTGCAGTAGCCATGTACGGTGCAGTTGTTGTGGATGAGCTACTGGCTACTGGCTGATAAATCACGAATGCATTTGAGCGCCTATCAATGGGTGGGGATCGAGGGAGTTGGGAGTTGGGAGCTGGGACATGGGACTTGGAGCCGAGTGGCTGCTGCTGTTTAGTTTGCAATTAGTTTTACGCTCTTTGCGCGAAATTTGAAATTCATTTCATAACTCAATGTAATGGCGACCGCAAAAGCTCAGCTAAACGCGCGCCTTGGCTCAACTCAGCCGGCCATGAGTGATGGGCCAATAAAGTAAATGATTTTATGTCCCCGACTCCGGCGACGCGACAGGCCGAGTAATGAAAAATAATTAGAAAAGCGTTTGGTGGGGTGCTGAGACTAAGCTAGTGAAAGAAAGATCTCCGCCCCGGAACTCCAGCTTGTTTAACCTGCACTCGAGGTGGGTTTTCGAATCAGCATTACCGGCTAATTGCATGTTAAACGTTGCCCCTAATGGGCAAAGTCTGAATGGGAATTGGGTCCGTCAATGCAATGTGCAAATCCCAATGGAAAAAATGCTAATCAACGCGGATCAGTCGCCGGAATAAGCAGTCACACAGCATTGATCTTGGAGTGTGCTCACAGCCAGAGATAAATGACAAATATCAATTGCAAGCGATTTATTTTGCGGAATTTTATAGAGGGGTGAGGCTGGAAATATTGAGTGAAAACTGCTGGGGTAGACTTGCATCTCAGATAAATTCCTTAAGATGATGTTACGTAACTAGCGAGCTTGGTAAATAATTTCTATTAAATTTAAACAATTTGTTGTGGCTTTGTTTGTTGAAATTCTTTCATAAACTTTAAACTTCCTACATAAGAACAAATTATTTAATAAATCGATAGTAGTAGTCGCATCCTTACAGTTGATATTTATATTACAAACAAATTTTATAAACAATTATTCAGCTGCTTACCTAATTTATGCAATTAATTGACACCCTAAAATACTTTTAATAGTTTTACAAGTTTCTAAACTGCCAATAAATGTCTCAAAAGCTTAAGCTTCTTACAATTTAAATGCCAAAAAAAAGTTTAACATATCTCCTAACAAATTCCAATCTCAGAATCTAAAAATAATCCCGCAAAACCGAAACAAATTGAATAAAAAGACTCTTTTTTTCGCCGGCACTCGCGGCCAAAAACTAAACATCTATTAGAGTTAATGCCAAACAAAAAGGTTAAAAGACAAAAGCCGAATAAGAGATGCCGGCAATAATGGGGCATGGCAGGGCGAGATACAAACAACAAAATCAATTACAAAGCGATTTCTCTTTTGATAACATCCAGCATATATATATGCAAAGGGTTCCAATCGGTAATTGAATATATATATACACAGGGGGAAAATATGTATTAAAGTCAAAAAATAAAATACTTAAGATTCGTGAGTATCAATTTGAAATTAACTTATGAATTATGGAGCTGTAATGACCTCAGAAACTACTGGAAATTTTTCACCAGGTCTGTTAGTATTTAAATAAAAAGTCATATTATAGTTTGTCGACATCTTCCCTTGGTATTTTTCTTGTGTACCACTTTTCCCCGAAGTGTAGAAATTCATTTGAATACGAAGTACTTCTCGTCAAGATCTGGCACCATGGATTCTGCACATTCACGCCGCAGACGCGGTCACAAAGCCACCAAAAGCACCGCCTCTGACACGTCTGACAAAAGTTACATCGAACATCAAGCCAACTAATTGAGTGCCGATCACAATGAGCCATAGAGATCGCTATGGGACCTGCTCTGGGATCTGGCAACTGGGATTTGGGTAGGGGAATGGGGACTGTGTGGATTGTGGATTGGGTATGGGCATCTGGGGCTCGGGAATCGATGGCCCAAGGGGCTGGGACCGCCTTTAATGTGAGAGCACCTATGACGATTTTAAGCAGGGTACAGTGATATTTCGATGTTTGGGAATATCTATAATTAAAAAATATATTTTATTTTCTCTAAGAAACTTGGATAGTATTTAAATTTAAGTTTTCAAAGTATTTTTAGTGCTAAAGTTAACTTAAATATAGATTATAAAATATGTAGTTCTCAGTTCATAAGAAACATTGCATACTTTCTGGCGTTATTTTTTAAAGAAAGGAATCTTTGTGTTCTGAAAACACTCGAATTTAGTTAAAAATTGATAGAAATTGTTATTCGCATTTGGATCTTAAAATTGTTATTCAAATTTGTATCTTAAAAATCAAATACTTATTACAGTTTTTTATTTGTTGCTAAATACCAAAAAATTTTCTTTTTTAACTTCCATGAGTCTTAATAATATTCCTACAAATTCTGTTTTAGAATCTCTGAGTTTTCGTTTCGTAGTTTGTACTGTCATTGAAAAAGTATCTGCAGCCCAAATCAATCTTATCAGACTTGGATGTGTGCGTGCGTGTGTGGTTCTAAACAATCCAACCGCACATACAACACTGGCGGCTGTCACCTAAGCTATTAACCTGATTTTCTAGATTTTCAATCAAGTCGAAAAACGAAAAAGACAAAAACCCATCGAAGCCGAAAAACGAAAAAGACAAAAAAAAAAAAACAAAAAACTGAGAAAAAAGAGACACGCACCGCACACACAAAAGGGAGGCAGAAGGAGAAGGAATGCAGCGCTTGGAGCCGCCATATCTACATACCAATAGGTAGAAACGGCCACAAAAGGCCCATAATCCGGTATTGTATCTCGTGGATCGTTGCGGACTGGATCTGGATATGCTGGCTTAGACGGCTTGGGACGGAGACGGACATCCCCTGGCATTATTATAAAGTCAAATTTTGTTTCGTTTAAATGCGATCTTTACGCCGAAAGCGTGTGTCCCTTTTTCCCAAAAACCGAAACCGACAAATCCGAAAAACAAAACCTTTGAAGAAAGAGCAATCCAGCAAGTGCCTCAAAAGGGAACCGAAAATTGAAAACCGAAATCCCGAAAACAAAAAGGTATTTTTTGATTGAAATCAATTTAAATTGTTTTCTAGAAAAGCCGCTGGGACACATACACAAAACACAAAGGGTTGACGGTGACGGGGTGACCCGCAGATAGTATCCATAGGATACATGTGCACACACAGGTACACACAACCGCCAAAGGAGAGGGGATCGGGATTTCTCTCCAATGGAGACGGAGATCAATCCTGGCTGGGGCAAATATAGTCGTGCATGTGTCCAAGCTGTTGGCAGCTATTTAGATGGATTAACATAAATCCCAATGCACGAAAATCCATGTGAGAATTATGGTTCTGTTTTGGGCAAAGGCGATATGGCATATGGAGTGGGGATAATGTGTGGGAGATATCACTAGGACAGCAAAAAGGGGGAAAACCCAGTGAGTTATGGCCATGAAAGGAGCAGCTTAGGTTCGGTGTTAGGAACTTAAGTTCCTCTGCTTCGGGGGAACTGAAGGATATACGTTTAGTTAGCTTAAAGTCACTTGGTTCTTGGCGGAAATAACACCTAAAATATTATGGTATATATTTATACTCCTTTTTATTTCATTTCTGTCTTGAATGACAAGTCAATATTAAATAGATAGTCATTCTTACAATTATAATACTTCTAATCCTTAGATCTGTAATAAAAATAAAACCCCCGTTTTAATGAATTCTTATAAAACTATTGAATTAATTATCCCACAAATCAAGTTAAACCATTCATATTCAATCAGCAATCTCTGAATGTATCTCTGAGCCACCTGCGTTCTTTATCTTTCTATATATACTCTTTTATCTATGTATATGGCATATGCGGCCTACACACTCCAACTTGATATCTTTTAAAATCTATCAAAGCTCACATCCATCTGTCTAATTATGAATGCCAGCTCCCACAGTAAATTCAATCAGATTCTTTTAAAATCTAATAAAAGCCAGTGAACAAGAAAAGACAACCGAGACAGACAATGGTTATGGCCTTTGGCCAAATGCGACGCCCTCGTGGATGGCCATAACTTGGCCGATTAGTATCTCTGCTGAGAAGTACTGCCATTATGATGCCAATTCGAAGAGCTTTACGTGGAAGTGGACCATAAAACGGGCATAAATGTCGCCGTGACTCAGATGCGATGGGTTGGCCACCACACACTGGCACACACACGAGACCTTTCCGGCGGAAACGCAGCTTAAATGGCAATTAAAAGTATAACTATAACTATTAGGTAATGCCCCGAAACACGGAAACACAGCGTAATGATGCTTGTAAAACCAAACGCATCCCAAATCCGTAACCACACTCGAGGTGAACTCCTAACCCGAGACATTAGCTGGGAGCACAGGTGCTGGGGGCCGTAAACTGACAACTTTCTGGACAAGTGTCAGGGCGTGTGATTTATGCGCGCGCTTCCCCAGAATTCGAGCGACTTTGGTAGGAGGCAATGGCAACGTCTCAGGTGAAGCCTTCTCGAGGAAAAACAAGGGAAGGCGCATGCGCAGCGACCTGCAGGTCGCACAGGGGACAGAGGACAGTGGACAGGGGACAGCGGACAGTGGACATTGGACAAGCGGACGGTGGTCACTGAAGTGGAGTGAGAACTGCGGACATGGAACAAATGTTAATCGCTTTAATCTCTCGAGTGCGCCGAAAACATGCTGCCAAATGTCCCATCGCGGCGACACGGCTACGTTTCCGTCACATTGACGCTCTTGTCCACTGAAAAAAACCCTGTTTTCCTTGGATTATTAAGCCATATTTAGCAAAACAAACTTTTTAACAAAGAAAACTGTTTCTAAGTTAAGGAAGTAACTAAAACGTTGCAATTACAAAGCCTTTGATGCCAATAGCTTGGCTCAGACCTTCATTTTTCATAAATTTGAGGCGCAAAAAATACTTCAAATCTTGTAACCTATTTTTTTCAAATGCTTTTTAAGTTAAAAGATATGAAAATAAGAAGGGCTTTTTCTCAAAAAATAACCTTTTAAAGGATGTCTGCACGTTGAGTAAAAAATGCTTCAGAATTATAACGAAAAAAGACAAAACACTCTAAGCTGTTAAAAACACCACATTTAAGAGATAGATAAGATTACAAATACGTTAAAATAATAGGAATTTACTTATTTGCTTGGTTAAAATATTATTTCTAATGCATAAATTTCAAATATTCATTATTGTTGTAGCT
>VNJV01005157.1:0-10836 GCA_008042635.1 Drosophila nikananu | reverse complement strand
GAGTAACTTCCGAATGACCGAATTTAATTGAGTGAAATAATAGTTCGCACTCATGCAAATTATCCCTCCACTCATTTCTGTTCGCCTGGTACTTCAAATCCAGAAACTGGCCAATTTGTACTGAAAAGTAACAAATTGAAGCCTCGCTTATGCCTACAACAACTACAACACTGTTGTACAACAACAATATTTTTGCAATATCATTCCCCGAATATAAAAAAATAAATTAAAATTGGCGGCTTTGAGCGTAATGAACAGCGTGCACGAGAGCCAAGCTGAGCTCATGCACAGCTCAGACTGAATTAAATTGAGTGAAATAATAGTTCGCACTCATGCAAATTATCCCTCCACTCATTTCTGTTCGCCTGGTACTTCAAATCCAGAAACTGACAAATTTGTACTGAAAAGTAAGAAATTGAAGCCTCGCTTATGCCTACAACAACTACAACACTGTTGTACAACAACAATATTTTTGAAATATCATTCCCCGAATATAGAAAAATAGATTAAAATTGGCGGCATCTCAATTTTGAGTAACTTCCGAATGACCGAATTTAATTGAGTGAAATAATAGTTCGCACTCATGCAAATTATCCCTCCACTCATTTCTGTTCGCCTGGTACTTCAAATCCAGAAATTGAGAAATTTGTACTACAAATGTCGAGATTGAAGGCAACAACAACACCAACACCTTCAATGGTTTTTTGATCATAACTTGGCTTAAACTTAACCAGTCTGGTTTCGTTTTTTCTGCTTGGTTTTTAGTGGCGAACTTTTCTGCATTCAAAACTAAATTTCTAATTTGTGGAAAATTTAAAAAAAAAAAATGTGATGTAACCCCTTACTTTTTGTTAAAAAAAAAAAGGATTTCCCTTCTCCAACCCAATAAGAAGACGTTTTTCGTTTAAAGGAAAAATACATTGATTGTGTAGCTATTTTCATTCTTCTTACGAATTACACGCATAACATTTAGTTACAAATACATTTACAATTGAAAATTGCTCTACTTATGTTTTTCTTTTCTCTGGGGGCTGCTGTGGGAAACGAAAGTACACAGTATAGACTAATCAGTTAGGTTTAAGCATACAAACATATACAAAAAGTAATTTAATAAACGGGAGACACAAACAAAATAGGGGATTTAAAAAGAAAACCGAATAATTTATTCGTCACTTAGGTTCGTTAGCTTAGTAAAACATAAATAATGAATGCCTTCACTTTGTTTTAAATATTTATATTATGTAGTAATAATAATATCCTCCGCCATGCCGGTTCTCACGTTCTTCGATTAGATTACACGTTTCTTTTTAGTTTTTCTTTAGTATAAGTGTAAATGTAGATTTAAAATTTAAAATTTAAAAGTGTTGTTGTTCTTGTTGTGGAAATACCATATACACAAACATCCAAAATCGATAATAGTTAATAGAGGCACATACAAAGCAATGACTAAAACATACAGATATCGGATATATACTATATATAGGCCTCCCTCTATATGTTTCTTTGTTTCTTGTCATATTTTTTGGGAGTCTGTTGTGTTGTGTCGTGTGTGTGGTGTAGTTTTAGTTGCCGTTTTGAACAATTTGTTGTAATTAAGCAGTACATACTATATGCAGCTCGTTAGATAAATGAAATACAACTACATATACATATATATCCTAAGAGACAGTCTTGTTTCCTATGTGCGTGTTTATGTGGGTGTTGGGTGTTGTGTGTCGGTGTGTCTGTGGGGTGTGTGTGCAGAATACATTCGATAATCCCCCTCAGTACATGTACATACAATCAGTAATTCAGTAATTATTTAATTAACAAAACAGAGGCTTACATACAACAGGGAGACTATTATTATTATTATTATTAAAAAAAAAAAAAAAAAAAAAAAACTAAAGTTAAGCCAAGAATCCGAGTTAATTCTTTCTTTAGGTTTTGTACATTTCACGTATGTGTTTTGACTAAGGACCAAGGATAGGGGATCGAGGCTTGGACAGAGGCCATTGCACGAGGGGTAGAGTGGTACTATGTTATATATCCATTTATATAAGTAGGGAGAATGCCTCTCCTCGCCCTTTCGTAGCCTTCAAAAGGCCTAGGACTGGACAGGGTTAGAGGTTCCCTTAAACTTGTATTTAATTTACACTTTATATATATACTTGATGTATATGCATGGAGAGCTTTACTCTCTCTCTCTGTAAGGGGTATATATTATCCGTTCTCCTTCCAATTAGCCTCCATCTCTCCATATCGTTATATATCCTCTGTTTTTATCCACAATTATTTGTGGTTTACATTTAAAAGCAAATTGAATTTATATCTCGTTTTGTGGTTAACTTTAAAAGTTGCTTCGATTAATTGAAGGAAGGTTTGCCTTATTTTTTTTTTTTGATTGATTTCATTGATTGATTGGATATCCGCCGCTACTTGGGGTTTCGATTTTGAGTTTGATTTTCTTTAGTTTTTCAGTTTAATTTGCTCTAAAAACCAGGGACCATAATTAATATATATAGTTTTTGAATATAAGAATCGTAAGAGCATAAAGCATAAGAGCTACTTGTGGATTTTATGTAAAAAATATATTTTTAGCTGTTTAAAATAAATATAATAAATTTTTTGAATGTATACTATTTTTTGTTACTTTAAAAAAATAAAAAAAGTTATAAATATTTAAAAAATATAAAATTTTGATCTGGATTTTCTTTAAGGAAACATAACTCTTATTTTCGGTCCCTGCTAAAAAACACACACACAGTTGTTTAGTTGTTTAGTTGAGTTATCAGTTATCAGTTATTTGGTTGGAGAGCCAGGTATATAAGGTATATTATGGCCTATATAACTCGCCTTGTGCTGGGTTACTCGGCTGCATCGAGAGATGTCCCCACACACAGAGTATCGTTTAATCTATGGAGGTCATCTCTCCTGTTTCCTTCGCCCTCTTCCAAAAATTCGTTGTGTTCTCTTGCTGTCTTCTGTAAAAAGATCTCTGGGCCTTGGACTGCTGCTGCTGCTGGTGGTGGTGGTGGTGGTGGTTTTGATGGTGGTTCTCCAGGATTAGTAGTTAATTGGTGGGGGAGTAGTTAGCCGAGTTAGCTGAGGTCGCAACACTCGTGGAGCCTATCTTAGGTAGGTAGTAGTATATATTCTATATACGATGTATTTCGGATGCAGCTACATATATCTTGTATAATTTGTATGTAGACAGAGATAGTGATTCTCTCTCTCTCTTTCTCTCCAGATATATATTAATTATATTGTATATATCCTGTAATATATATATATATATATATATATGTGTATATATAAAGTTGGTGTTTAGTAGTTGACGGGGCGCCGTCCCCTGGGCTTGATCTTCTCGGATATCTGCCACATCTCCTCCTCGCCCATAAAGTCCTTGAAGTTATCGAAGAAGCGTATTATGCGCTCGTTGCGTCGAAATGGATAGGCACTGTACAGAACCAGAACCACGAATTAGTCGTTTGATTGATTATAAATAACTGAGCTTGTTACCATTTCTTAAAACGTTTCATGTTGACAATTATGTTGTACTGCTGCCAGCGCTTGGAGAAGTTGATAACGCCCTTGGACAGGTAGTCCTGGTTGCCCACATGCACAAACGTCAGATCCTGAAGGACCAGGCCACTGGAAAATAACCCATTAATAATGCTAAACTTCACCCAATCCTGGTTACTCTCTCAGCTTACATGTAGGGTATGCAGGGCGGATTCGTTTCGGCCAGCGCCTGGCGGTAGGCCCGGAAACTGGAACTGGAATCGATGAGGGCGCAAAAGGAGCGCACCTCCTCCGTGATGCCCTTCTGCCACTCCAATCTGCGGGGGTGAGAGAGCCAAACTGAAGTTCCACAAAGCACTTCAAGGATAAAAAACCAAAACTCACCTCCTTATGGGCCCCGAGTCCAGCGCAGAGAGCAGCGCCAGATACGAGTTGTAGTTGTTCATCTTGCGCAGATGCTTCATGATCTTGATGAACTTATTCACATGCTTCTCCCGCTCCTTGGCGTCCTGCAGGCGCAGGATCTTGGAGCGCGCCCAATAGGACATCTTGTTGAAGTGCTCGGTGAACTTGTTGAGATTGGGCGACTTCTCCTCGCACTGATCTTTGGCAAATAGTAATACTTCGGGTATCTCGATCCTCTGGAACAGCTCTGCATCCAGCAGGGTCATCTGCTCGGCTATCTCCAGAGACTTGAGATCAAGCAGGCCGCTGCCGCTACCGCCGCCACTGACCCCCCCAGAGCTGCCGCCGCCGCCGCCGACGCCGCCCAGCTCAAGCTCGAGTCCGCCATGCAGCCGGGGCTCCTTGTACAGGGTCACCTTCTCCACGAACTTGTTGCGCAGCAGCTTGGCCAGGTACAGCTGCCCGGAGCAGACCAGCTGATAGACAAACTCCACCAGCAGGCTCAGCAGCTGGCTGGTGAGATCCGTCGACCTGGACAGAGAGGAGGAATCAGGGATCAGGAATGGTTTCCCATGCACAAAAGTAAAACTCACGTTAAATCGTTGACCACACGCACCAGCAGCGAGAAGGTCTCCTTGGCGGCCTTCTGCTTGTTGTCCTGCACCTGACAGAAGAAGTATGTGTAGCGATGGGTCAGCTTCTCGATCACGTCGATCGGCTGGATGAAGGTGCGGAAGGTGGTGATGAAGGCCTCGCTGAACGCTGCGACAGAGACAACAACAGAGGCAGAGTTGAGAGGTAAATGAGAGTGGAAATGGGAACGTGAAGGCTGTTTCTGTTTCTGCTTCTGCTTGTGCTTTTGCTTGTGTTTGTGATGGGAATGCCTACCATTGTCGGCCACCTTCTGCACGCGGCTGGCGTGCACGATGAGGGCATCGATGTAGCCACCCTTCACCTCTGGCCCGTCCTCGTCCTTCTTCTTGAGTATCAGGTACCGTGTGATGTTGACCTCCTCCAGAATGTTGATCAGCATCTCCTCATGCTCCGCCGTCGCCACCGCCTCTGGGTCTGCCTCAGACTCCTGCTGCTGCTGCTGATGATGCTTGGAAGCCTCATTGCCGGTTACCACCTCATTGGTGGCCTCCTCGACCACCTGCTGTTCGTCCAGCAGCTGGGGTGTGTTCATCGGCAGCTGGCCGGCATTGTCCACTTCGTTGGGCAGCTGATGGGAGTGACAGTAGTAGCCGCCGTAGCCATCCAGCGCTGGTGCCCAGGGCATTGCCTCCGGCAGGCTCTCCTCGCCACTGAGCTCCTCGCAGACGGTGGCCATTCGGCTATCCGGCCTGCCTGTGGACCCATTCTCGGCGGTGGCGGCTGCTGCTGCTGCCCCTCCTCCTGCTGCAGGCTTGGGACTGGCTGGCGGTGTTGGTGGCGGGGTCGTTGTGGTCACTATAATGGGCTTGGGGCTCGGCGGCGGCGTCATTGTTGTCAGAACGATGGGCTTCGACGAGGAGGAGGAGGCGGAGGCGGTCGAGGATCCTCCTGTTGCCATGCTGTTGGCCTTGCGCTGCTTGTAGTTCTTGGGCGGCAACGCCGGCGGTGTCTCCAGCTCCGGCGACAGCTCCTTGCTCATGGGCATGATGCTGGAAGGAAGAGAGATGAAACTAGAGGGAAACTAGAGGGGTGTCACTACTCTACTCACTTCATCGTCTGGCTGTGCGAGATGTTGCGGCTGAGGTTGTAGGCGTGCATCGTGTGGCGATGCTGCTCGATGGAGCGCGTCGAGGCCGTGCAGATCTCCATGTAGGCCAGAACTGTGTGTGGGAGGAGCGTTAGTATGATCTCAGTCTTGAACCCGAATCACCATAAAAACTAAGCTTTGATCGAACGATCCTTGGACTTGGTGGAGGGACTTCCCAAAGGGCTGTGCCTTGGCCTTGCTTTTGGGCTCTACAAGGGATCGGCGGAGAACGTAACAACACAACGCAAGGAACACGCAACAGAAAGTAACGAAAAAGAGCGGGTTGGGTCAGGGAGCTGGGAGCTGGGAGCTGGGAGCTGGGACTGGGACTGGGAGTGGGACAGTTGGGACAACACATTAGCGGGGTTAGAACGAGAAAGCGAGAGATCTAGAGCTCAAGCGCCAGCTGGAGAAACCAACATCAAACGCAGCGGGGCAGCGGAACAGCAAAGGGCGCAGCTGGCTTAGCGCAAAAAGCTGGCAACTCGAACTCGAAATGCTCTTTCCAGGGCACCCACTCTCCCTCTAGCTCTCTTGTACCTAAAATCAATGCTATTGAAATGCAATTCCATAAAGAAATGTACATCCAAAAGAGGATATCTCACTGACTCAAGAAAGAACTCAAGTTGCCTTGAAATGCCTTTTCTGGGAAACTCTCTCTAGGTAAAGCCTTCAAATGCTAACAGTTAACTATTTCTAAAAAATAAATACAATACTTTTATCAACCTGCCTAACCTAAAATCAATCTATAAATCGCTAAAAAAAGAGCACTTCGAGCTGTGTTTTGAATATTTTGTCTCCTTTTCGAATCAATGCTTTTGGTTTGCTTCGTTTCTTTCGTGTTCTTTGGGCATTTTGGCAGCGGGTTTGTTGGTTTGTTGGTTTTGTGCTTTGTTTCGTGTAGTTTTTTTGAGGTCTCCGCTAGTTAAACACACAGACTTACCCGAAAAGGCCACACTCTGAAACACTAGATGTTGGTGGGAACGATAATTGAGATGGGTTAGACTCTTGCGTACAACAATTTGGCAGACTTTCGTGGCTTGTTTGGGTTGGCTAAAGGGTTGGGTGGGTGTGTTTTTGCGATATATATAACGACATATATAGAATGCTATGTAAAGTATGTGCTACACGTAAATAAAAGGACACACAGACCCCCGAGACTCACAAAGCTAAATGATGGATTGACTGATCTGAGAAATAGACTGTTTGTGGCTGCTGATTGTCGAGTGTTTTTAGTCTGATTTTGAGCTGAATTATGGGCTTGATATTCGATATATGGAAGACACCTAGTGACCCTCGCACACACACAACACACACAACACACAACACACACAACATACACTACACTTACCGCTCGGCCTGGCCTGGCGGTACAAATGAAAATAACACAACATAAAAACACAACACACAACACACCACACACACATTTTCGATGCACAATAAACCGAGGAAAAAGAAGAGGGAAAAGAAATCGATGTAAATATGGCTGGTGCTTCTGGTGGCGCTGTCCACTTACTGTGCTTCTTCTTAATGGGCAGCGGCGGCGGCTCCTCCAGATGCCGCTGATCGAACGCACTGCAGCTTCCACTCCCCGCCAGCTGCAGGCGCGGTCCCTCGATGAGGCTGTGATGCTTGGACTGCCACTGCTGCAGCTGCTGGGCATGATGCAGGTGCTGCTGCTGCTGGGGGGACAGTTGCCTCAGCTCGGCCACCTCCGACTGACTGCTGCGATGACTTGCCCAGCCACTGGACAACGACTGAGCCTCGTCCACTTCATCGGCTACGACGGCGGCGGCGGCGGCGGCGAGGCTTCCTCGTTGATTGCTCTTCGGCGGCAAAGCCGGCGCCAGATCCGCGTCCAAACTCTGTTCCAGCTCGCCGCTGCTGGCATAGCCAGTGGTTGTGGTGGTGGTGGTGGTGCAACTCCGGCTGCTGTGCGACACCGACTGGCTGATCTGCTGGTACTCCCCCGTGCTCACCATGCCGCCCGCCGCCGCCGTCGACTCGCTGATGCTGAAGGCAATCTCCGAGTTGCTGCTGGAGGATTTGCTGTAGTCCGAGGAGCGCTTGGACACGCTCTGTGTGGAGGTGCGAAAGGACTTCATGGACACGAAACCTGGGGGGAATATGCAAAGGATTAGAGAGGTGTTTTGAGGACACAAAAGAAGTAAA
Organism: Drosophila nikananu; assembly: GCA_008042635.1. Lineage (NCBI taxonomy): Eukaryota > Metazoa > Arthropoda > Insecta > Diptera > Drosophilidae > Drosophila > Drosophila nikananu. Next base: position 3,014 of record VNJV01005157.1, on the reverse strand, counting down.
CGATAAAACCGAAACAAAACTAAACAAGGGAGCAAGCGGGTACGGGACAAAGCAGGAGATACAGCAGAGATCCGGCTAGATACAAGGGGTAACTGGGAGGGGGAAAGGTAACTCATAGCAGGAGCAGGACGTGGGGAGGAGGGAGCAGGACTATGCAACAGCAAATGGAGCGAGGATTCTGTCTGTGAGTTAGGTACCGGATTCGTTGGAGTGCCGATTGCTGGTGAGCGCTGCCGCCGCCTTGCGCAGCTCCGTGTTGACTTCTCCACCACCTGTGCCACCACCACCACCGGCTGCTGCTCCCGCTCCTGCGCCGCCAGCATTCTGCAGCACTTTGTCCTCTAACGATGACGATGATGTTGCCTCGGTGGCTGCTTCCGTTTCTGTTTTCGTACGGGATTCGTTGGGGGTAACCACCACGGGAGTGGGAGTTGTCGTCGTCGTTGGCGGCGTCGGTTCATGGCGGTTATACTCACTGTGGCTGATCAGCTTGGTCTCCAGCGTCTCCTGCCGCTGCTGAAGCTGAAGATGCTGCTGCTGCTGCTGGTCCTCCTCCTCGCGCGAGTGATTCAGCGCCGAGTCGAAGGAGCACTGGCTGTTCTCATCCGGCGACCGTGAACGCACCGAGAGTCTGTTAACCAAGAAGAGAGACATTAGGACACTTGCCAGGAGCTTCGGTAGATCTCTTACCTGTCCACGCCATAGTTCAGCAGCGAAATGTTGGAGCTGCAGTCCAGATCCGAGTTGAGGCTGATGTTGTGCGACTGCGTATAGGGCTGCGGACTGGCCTGGTTCGAGGTGGAGGTGGACGTCGATGAGGAACCCACTCCACTCGGTGCGCCTGGCTGACTGCGTCGCTTTGGCGGCAACGGCGGCGGATTGCTGGCCCGATTGGGTAGCGGTGGCTTTGGCGGCGGGCTCGAATCGCGCAGAATGCTCTCGGTGCTGTGGGAGCCGCGCATGGGATTCACATTGCACTGCTCCAGGCTGTCGCGTTCCTTGGGCGTCAAACCAATGTCCGGCAAGGAGGTTCGCTGTGCCACCGCCGCGGATTCAGCTGCCGAGACACGCATGCTGGCCATGCCCAGTCCAATGCCAGTGCCAGGTCCTCCACCGACGCCAGAAGTAGCCGTGACGGCGCCCATAATTTCCGCTGCAGCTCCTATGCTGCCCAGACCGGAGCCGCCACTGTAGCGGAAGGCGCACTGGTCCTCCTTCAGCTTGCCCTGAGCCAATGTCACAAGATTCTGGGGGAACAACATCAGGGGATGGTGTTAAGAATGAACTAGGAAATCTGATGATGCGTTGACTCACCCGCACTGCTTCCTCCAGCAGATCAATGACCTCACGCACATTCTCATTGCTGAGGGAGGCGCACTCGCCGCTCTCCTCGGAGAGCATCACCTCGTCGCAGAGCTTGATCAGCTTTCCGAGGCTCTGGTACACCTGCTGCGTGGCGGAGGTCATAATGGCACTGTTCTCATTCAGCGTGTAGGTTTGTATAACTGCGGGGGGGATAAACGATAAACGATAAAGGAGTTTAGTTATCATCTCAAAATACCTTTAACATATTTTAAACAGTCAATTATTTTGGGGTTTTGCGTTTGATTACCCATACCATCCAGGGACTCACCCGAGTACATGCTGGCAATCGTTTCCAGGATCACCGTCCCATTGCCCGGCAGCACCTCCAGCTTCTTCTTGAGTATGACATCCCGGAAGTGCTTGAGGGCATTCGAGATGTCCTTGACATGCGTCTCCAGCGTTTGGGTGGATCGTTGCACCTCCTCGGTGGTGGGCGGCGGCTTGGTGCCGTGCTTGCTGCGCGGACTATGCGGCGAATGGGAGCGACCCAGCGTATTGTTCGTGGTTCGCATCAGGGATATCTTCTCGATCAGGTCGTCCTTGAAGGAGCGCGCCCGTCGCGCCAACTTGGTGCCCTTGAGGCTGTTCTTGTGCCCCGACGAACCGCTCTGGCCGCTCCCACTGAGATTTAATGGTGCCGGTGGCACTCCTGCGCCTGCGCCTGCACCACCACCACCACGACTCCCAGGTGTTGATGGCTGCTGATGCTGTTGCTGCTGCTGCTGCTGGTTTTGGTGATGGTGATGCGCCGCCGGTGGAGGGGTACACGCCGTCGAGTAGCCGCCACTGTTGATGCTGTTGTTGCTGCTGCTGCTGCAGCCGCCGCCTCCGCCGACCGAGCAGGTGCCGGGCGTGGATGGAGAACTGATGCTGCCGTCTGCAAGAAGAGGGAATTTATGAGTCAAGAGTAATTGGTATAATATAAACAATAATAAATACAAATAATGAACAGGAATCGCTTTATTTTGGGGCCGTATACCGGAAAAGCTAAGGAAATGGGTAAAGCCTTTGCATTCATTCAAAGACGTGAGGTAACGCCAAGAATCATTGGAAAGAGCCAGAGATCATCGAAAGGAAACACATCGTCAAAATTCTCAAAAATTGCCCAAAAAATTATAAACCCAGTTTTAAATGCAGAAATGTTCTCCATTAAAAACCAAGAAGAAAAAACCAAACCAGACTGATATCGGATGAGTTTAAGCCAAGTTACGACCAAAAAACCACAGAAGAAATTCGCGATTCTTGAGCCAAAAAAAATTAAAGGGGTCACATCGTCAAAATTCTCAAAAATTGGCCAAAAAAGTATAAGCCTAGTTTTAAATGCAGAAATGTTCTCCATTAAAAACCAAGAAGAAAAAACCAAACCAGACTGATATCGGATGAGTTTAAGCCAAGTTACGATCAAAAAACCACAGAAGAAATTCGCGATTCTTGAGCCAAAAAAAATTAAAGGGGTCACATCGTCAAAATTCTCAAAAATTGGCCAAAAAAGTATAAGCCTAGTTTTAAATGCAGAAATGTTCTCCATTAAAAACCAAGAAGAAAAAACCAAGCCAGACTGATATCGGATGAGTTTATGCCAAGTTACGATCAAAAAACCACAGAAGAAATTCGCGATTCTTGAGCCAAAAAAAATTAAAGGGGTCACA
>VNJV01005154.1:0-10737 GCA_008042635.1 Drosophila nikananu | reverse complement strand
GTTTAACCCCTTTTTTCTGTATCCGTGTGTCCACTTGTGTAAAAGTATGCGTGGGCGTCTGTATAAAATATATTTAGATGGATTTTTGTCCTTAAAACTAACCGGGTTATGGTACCTTACGCACCTTGCGATGAACCTTAAAAACCTAAATTTTTTGTTTACCTGTTTAATAATTATATTCATTGAATTCTCAGCTATGGATCGTAAATTTCTATTCGACCAACCTGCTCCATGTCATTCCTGCGAGAAGCCCTCATGTAAGTATACAAATTTCGGACAATATATTTCTTAAAAAAAAACAATAATTAAAATAATATTAACATTCTGCTTCTAGTGGAAGTTTAGGCATTAAAACAACAAATGTCGGCGATGGAAAGCAAGTTGACGAAGCAAGATGAGGATCTCAAAACCCAAATTTCTGCAATGGAGAGTAAGTACATAAAATAAGCTTCACCGCATTCAGAAACTAATTAATTTTCCTTTTTAGAAACCTCGATGGCTATGAATGCCAAAATTATTGCATATTTGGAGGGCATAAGCAATAATTATGTGGCACCAAAAATGGAGTTTCCATTAAATAGCGACGAAGGAATCCAGGCACTGGAAGGAATAGTTCCGGAGTCTCCCGCCAATTACATGAGTATAACATTTTACAATATAATATAATAAAATGTAACTTTTTAAATATTTGCTTATAGATCGAGACATTTCAGAAAATGGTTGGTCCTGAAGGACTGGACAAAAATCTGGAAGGATTTTTTTGTAATTATTGACTACAATAACATAATATTAAAAAATAAAGTTTATAAACTAATGAAAAAAAGAATTTTAATTTTTTTTTAATGAATTTTATGGTGAGCGCTCACGGTGAATTTCGTGGTGAGCCGAGCAGCGGCGGTTGCACCATGAATTACCCTACAGAGCGCTCACGGTGAATTTCATGGTGAGCCGAGCAGCGACGGTGGCATCATGAATTACCCCGGCCGCCCATGTATAAAAGCGAATTAGGGCTTTACATAAACGGGTATGCCCTACCCCATGAGCGGTGCTGTAGGAAAAGCACACAGGGTTCTTGGTGGCAAGTCCGACTGGGAGTGCCAATGGCAGAGAGAGAACGAGAGCGACGGCAGTTGACGTCAACGTCTGAGTCAACGCTTCTGCTTCTGCCGCCGCCTCTGCCGACGTTGCAAAGCGCCACCACCCAAAAAAAGACGAGAAGAAGAACGAAATACAAAAATTCGCACAGTGGAGCAGAAATTAAGCTTGTGGCAAAAATATATTACTTCATTCATCATTTTGGCGACATGCTTCCCTCTCCCATTCGCTTCGCCCAATTTTGCAGCCTCTCTCTTTGGCCCGCTTACTTCGGATTGCAAAATACAGTGGAGACTCCAAAATATGAATATTATGAGTTTTCTTGTTTAATAAACTTTTATTACTTAAAATGAAACGTCAGTGGTTTAAATATCAACAAAAATATTATAGAGACTGTAGACCGAAAAAAAAGAAAATAGTTTGAAGCAGATTATTGAACACGAATTTAAAATTATATGGCAAAATACTAGATATTTAGATATTCTAGTTCACACATTAGAGAGATCCCTGTATTTCTAATTTGGCAAACTGCTCGTGCACGTAATTTTTTAACAAGTGGTTATTTTTTGCTATGTCGGGAGCGTGAGAATCAAATTTGAGCGTTGTCGGCCACTGTCTTTTAGTTAGCCCCCAGTCGCTCTCAGAATTTCCATCGCTTCCCCAAAAGTCAGCAGCTGATGAGCGGGTTCTATAATTTCTATAGCCTTCTCTTCTCACATCGTTCTTTTCTTATTTAGCGGCTTTTAGACTGATTTTTGTTTTGTTTGCCGCTCGTAAAAATAAATCGTAAAGCGGGGAAACACGAGCGATGAGTGAAAAACTATTAAATTGGCACCACAAGTATAAAAAAAACATTAAATTCATCATCATCCGCCACCTGTCCGCCTTGAATCTTATTTTTTACTATTTTTAATGGAAGTTGACTTCTATTGTGCTCCAAAAAGATAAATTAATGAGATAGAGTTAAATGGATTTTATTATTTATAATCCCCTTTCAGAGAAAATTATTATTCTTACCAAGAAAATTTTAATCCCTTGAAGAAGGCTTTCTTATCTATATATTAATATAATTATGTATAATATATGTATGACAACTTCAAATTATGAAATTAAATTGTACCGTAAAATAAATAAAAACTTTTCTTCAACATAATCATATTTTAATATACATATGTATGTAATTACAAAGGCATACAATATTTGGCTTTTAAATGTTGTCTATAATGCAGCTTTTTCTTCTCTATGTGAAGTTTTGGATAACCCACTTTTGTAATAGTGAGAAATTTAACAATTTTTTGTTTTGTTTTGCCATAGCTTCTCTCTCACAAAGTTCAGAGAAAAACCAGTTTCTAGATTTTTATAAGGCGGTTGTTTATATTCGGAATTGCCCATAACGCGATTCCAATGAATCTTTGACTTCTCGAGAATGCTTCTGATGATTGATTGACAATTTGTTAATTGATTGAAGAACGGGGCGGAAAAGAGCGGGAGGAATTCTCAAGAGACGTAATTACTAGAGCCCAACTACTATTCGATGCCATATTTATTATATTTATTTTAGTTCTTAGCTGAATGGCAATCACGCAGAGCAATGGATATTGGAGAAATAAGATTGGATATCTTTTGGAAACCTCAATGGTGCTTTATTTTCTTGCAATGAAATTTTACCATGTTTGAACGTCTGCGTATAAAACACAACAAAGCAAACAACTTCGGATAAAGAAATGCAAAAATACCGCGATGAGACAAAGGAAACGAGTTAAAGAAAGCAATTTCAATGGAGCAATAGCAATTTGATGGCTTACATTTTATTCGCGTTAAGGAATGGGGATGGCAAGGGCGTGGGTGTGGAGGAGGGTGCGAGTATCAGCTGATAAAAAACAAAATGCGTTGGAAAAAAAAAGAAAATCTTGTATGTGGGTTAAGAGGAGAAGAGTGGCACAAGAAGGATGAGGGAACAGCCATGATAATAGCAAAACAAACGAAACAGCGAGAGAAACAATATTATAGAAAGAGATGGCGACAGCCGGGGGGAATTTTCAATTGAAAACGAACGCGTATAAATGCGCCCATATGGAAAAGGCACACACACGCACACACATATGGGGGAAAATTGCGACTTTGCCTGCCTTTTTATCGGCTTGCGGCATCTCTTCGCCTCCTCCTCCGCCGCCTTCTTCTTCCTTTCTTTCTCCTCATCTTTCTCTCCTGCACTTTCATGCTGGTCTACGTCTCGCAGTCGACGTCAACGCTGACGCAGCGGGGTGTGAATACGGCAAAAAAAAACGCACACACTATCATACAATATATGTACACTTGCGGTCAAAATAATAATGATTTTAGAGTTAACTAAGTCTAAATAAAAATATTTCAGCAAAAAAGGTTATTTTAAGTATGAATAAATTTAATTTGTTTGCGTTTCTATTTTACCTACCCCCACCAATTTGTTATTTGTATTTTCAGTGCTCTTATGGTGACCTCAGCTGTATATATTAAATACATTATCAGCGGCACCCTCCTCCTGACTATCTCTCTCACTCTCACAGCATCTTCTGCTTCTGTTGGTTCTTCTTCTTCTCGTTCTAATAGCATTTACTGTTTGTTCAACTGTTATGCGAGTTGGACGACTCCAAGTTGTTGTTTTTGCTGTTATTGGACTGTTGCTCGTGTGTTTCTAGTTTTCCTTCTGGTCCAACTTTTACACCCGTCCTTTACCACCCATTTCCCATTTGCCGTCTCGCATTTCCCATCTCCGATTCCCATTCCCATTGACATTGGCTATTCTCTTATTTTATCTTGTTTGGAATTTTACACTGGTTCCAAAGAAATTTTGTATAAATTTATGGATATTTTAAATTTAAATTAGAATATAAATTAATTTTTTTTAGGGTTTAAAATATTTATTATAAAATAATTATTCGTATTATTTGCCAGGAGAGTAAAATTTTGTTATCGGTTTTTTTGTATTCACAAATTATTTCCTCTTTCTTTTTAATATGTGTATTCTTTTACGACAATTCTAACAACTTCTTTCAGTGGTTTCCTAATTGTATGCATTTACTTTTTTTGCCTCATTTCATTGCATTTTCTGCAGGTCGCCAAGAAATTAAATGCTCATTATTGGTCCGTTTATTTTTACTCCCTTTCTCTTTGTTGCTCGCGATTTTGGTTTATTCATCATACGTTCGTTTTTCTTATCAGTCTAACTACTTTCTGCGGCCGCCCTCTTCCTCTCTCACTTACTCATATCGCTCTTGTGCCTTTACTGCTTACTGCTGGTGGTGACGTCGGCAGCGACGCTGGCAGAGAGGCGCTGGTGAACAGCATCATCAGCGACTCATCAATTTGCGGCATTTCTGCCGCTGACTGACCATTACACCATTCCATCATTCCAACACTAAACACTGAACCGCAACTCCGCCCCTGACAAATCGCCACCCTCCTCGCACAGAATCACAAAATCCGCTTCGCCCGCACCGCTAACACGCACACAGCCGTGGTAGATAATATAGTCCAACTATCGTAGTGATACCATTAAACATTAATTTAATTTAATTTAGTTCCAGAGTGGTTAAAAAGTCACTGACTTATTCAGGGCATACCATACTACATTTAGTATATTGTGTGGACTTAGTTATTTGAGCTCGACTGTGCTGGACAAACGTTTTTATTGCATGTCGCCTGTCAATCGCTGGCAATTGTTGTTGTCAACGCCGCAGCAGCAGCGCAAAAATTATCGTAGCCGAAAGGAAATAAATATAAATGTGTATCCAAATAAATAAGTAAACATGTGCGAAAATAAATGGGGGGAGTTTTGGGGATCAGAATGGGGAATGGGGAATGAAGAATGGGATGGAAGGGAAGCTTGTGTGTAGGCTGGTGGAAGTTGAAGATAAAAGCTTTAACCGTTAATGACCAAAAACGCCAAGCGAAATTTATCAGCTTCAGTTCCAGTATTCTTCTGACTGGAATTTGTATGTATTTGTGTTCGTATGGGCAAAATATAGGTAATAATTAAATCTTAATTTTTCTTTAACCACAGAATTTGAAATCGCTCTAAAATGTGTCAAAAGTTTGCAATGGAGTAATACAAATAGCAGATTATTATTTTATTTTGGAAAAATCATCTAAAAATAAATCTTATCTTTATGGAAGATATGTGTACATATTTATCTTCATACATATGTTTCCCACCATATCAGCACGAAAATATCCGTTTTTTGTGGGCGTTTGTTATCGATTGCGGATTTCTGTTGTTTGCCTTGGGTTTATTTTCGGGGCACAGTCGATAACAGCGAATTTTAGATAACAACATTTGGGGATACAGCAGATTTACTGCAATTAATGGGAAATTACGAAGCAAATTGTAGGCGTTGACAGTGAGATAAAGGCAAAGGGGTTCGTTGGTTAAATACAAAATGCGATGCATAAAACGGGAAGTTTTTGCCCTGAATTTGCGTTGACTTTGTGAACTTTGAATTTGCCAGGACAATCCTGCGGTAATACTCGGCCATTAAGAAGGCAATCCGAAAGGCTTTTCCAGCCGGATTTTCACAAAGCCCCTCCCCCCACCCACACGCACATACAAACAGGCAGTAAGCCACCTTAAGAAGCAGCCGACGCGGAGCAGGAATGTATCCATCATAATCTCATTATCCCAACTCTAGGAGAAAATTTTCCAGCACAAAAAAAAGCAGAAGTAGGACTCAAGCCAAGCTGGAAAATATGCAAAGCAGAAAATTCCGCATAGCTAAAATAAGAGCAGCGTGGTTGGTAGTCGCCAGCTTTAACGGAACGTTCCGACCAATTTCCTATCCTAATCCCTCTTAAAATCTCCTTGAGACTACCCCCATGACTTTTCGCAGAGAGGAAAGGGACTTCGGTATGTTCAAGTGTAAAATGTGAATAAAATACGGGAATTGCCAAGAAATAAACGGAATTGCATTAAGTGCATCAGCTGCGGAAAGTGGGGTTAGTCAGGGGCTGTCAGGCTTGCATTTCACCTTGCAAGTGTGGCCAGCGATTTCAAGGTTATGCACGAGAAGGAAATTAGTTTAGTTATGCAGTGAAAGCGAAGGATTTAGAGGGGGATGTGTAGAGAAGAGGGATGAGGGATGAGAGAATGCAAAAAGTTTAAAGAAAGGGCAGAGAAAATATTTTAAATAGGAGAAAATATATACTAAACATATCCTTCTTGTTCAAGAATAAACATGTTAAGTTAAAAGTTGGAATTGAAACTTTAAAAACCCTCAAGTATAATTCATATTAGAATAAAAATATTTAAGATTTCTTATATTACTTGTATTATTAATAATAGCTTATGCAATATACTATAACTTGAACATGATTAATTTAAATAACTCATTATTTATACATCTGCTTAAAGGGCGAAACTGCTGCTGACATTACTTCTGGTTCCCCATAATTCGATAATTTCATCATTATCTTAACTTCTGTCCCAACTTTAAGCTAATTTTGTCTAACTTTTCACTAACCCTAGGACGATAACGATGATTACACCCACATGTGTGCCTCTGTGTGATATCCTGTTGTGCGTTTATGTGCGTGTTGTCCAGTTTAATGACAAACATAACCATGAAAACATGAACATTAATGGACATTCATCCATAATGGACATTAACCGGTGGACAGCGGGCACAGGGACGTTTGAGGGGGTCAACAATTGGTTGACATTTGAAGTCATGTCTCGGACTAAATTAGACAGTTGACCCCCTCTATCCCCCTCTACAACTCACACCCAAAAAACCCCACCATTCAAAGTCACAAGAGCGCTCACATAAATTGTATGTAATCGGCAATATATAATTCCTATGTATGGAGCAAAATTGGGCAACTGAGCCCAGGATTTGTCCGAGCCTGGAACTGTGGGCATGCATAAAATTGATATCTTAATGGCTGGTGGATGGGGGTTTATGCCAACGAAGAGCATTCAATGTTCAGGTTAATTTGGTGCGTGCTCAACTCACCGTTAAGGGAGTTATCTGTTGGGGAATGGGGTAACCAACTGCAGATGAACCCAAATATGGAGTGGAAGGAGGTCGATGATGGACGGAAGTCCATACAATATGGTCTAAAATATAATATATGTACATACATAGGAGAGTAGCCTAGAAATAGCAGTTATGAATGGTTCATAATTGGGTATGAATTAAGTAGGAAAAGGCAGAGGGACAAGTAAAGAAATTATCTGAGATTTAAATAAAAAGTAACTAAAGATTTTCTTACTTCAGCTTTGTTATTAAACTTGTTTAATCCAAAGAAAATGTTCCTGGCAAAGCAAAATGGTGTAAATTGATCTTTAATCCCAAATTTCCTGGCATATGTGACAATATATCACCTCCAACTTAAATTTCCTTCGTTCATCCCACACATATGGATTAAAATCCTCACTAATTCAATCAAGGAAAGCTTTCATCTCACCAAACTTGAGACGCCCCAGAAAAAAGGAAAAAATCCTCAAAAAAGCCATTAAATTGAGCTCATATCGACTTCAAAGCTCATTAAAACGATTCTACGTCAGACAGGAAAAGCGAGGGAAACAGCGTGGGAGACTGACAGAGAGAAAGCGTGCAGGAGCACCCCCCAAAGAATCATAAATCATTGCTGAAATTTTCATAAATTTAATGAACATTAAGTGTGCCCCACAGCGCAAGGGTGTGTATGGAATCGAACCGAAGGATGGGGGGGCACTCGCTACATGACTTCTCCGCTGGACAAGAGAGGACTCCAAAGGAGGGAAGGCGGCAGAAGAATCCGAAACGGCAGTCATCAGTCAAGCGTAATTCAATGTAAACCGATATACCACCTCATGCCCAACACACTCTTGCTTACATGAGATTTTCATGCACAGGGAAAAAGTAACACCAAAACTGGTCATTATATGGCGGCATATAAAATAAGACTATATAGGATCTATATGAGTCTCAAACAGATATAGGGATATATACCAAAGATATTAATGAACCTATTATCAAACCCCTTCCTTAAGTAATCAATGGTTTAGCTAAGATTAAATTATCTAAGAATATACAATCACAATTTAATAAATGAAAATTATAAAATTTAAAATAAAATCTAATTGGTAGGAGAATTGGTATTACGTTTCGCTTCGTGTGTGCGGGGCTATGGATATGGGTTGTTGGTGTTCCTGAGTGGTGGTGTGTGTAACTTGAGTGTGTGACGCGGGTGGTACAAAAATCAGAGGAGTGGTTGCTGTTATGGAGCCCAGTTTCGGTTGACAGCAAATCTGAATTTGATCACAGAGCAAACATTAAAAGCGCTACAGAACGGAGGCGACTAAAAGTGATTTATGAACATCCGTTGGGTGACCACCGAAGGTCCCGCTACTAGACACCCCCTACATATACCTTTGTACATACATGTATATATAGTATTTAACGCCCCCTCTGCACATATTCCACCCATGTGACCAACGCTAATGCTCTTCTTCACACAAAAAAGAAACACTTTGTGAGGGTCGTTTTACAACAAATATGTGATTTTTTTTTCATCTTAAATTTCACTACAATTACTGAAATAAAACATGAGAAGAGAGAAGTTTTTAAGACCCCTTATTAGATTAGTGTTTACGTAATTCGATTTCCTAATATATATATACATATGTACCAATTCCGATGAATTGTAAATTAAATTTAGTTTATACACCTTTTTTTAATTTTGTTATAGAATTTTTATTATCCTTGTTGTATTTTCTTCATAATATTAAGAGGACTTAATTTAATTTAATGCAAAAGCTATTATGTGACGCTAATCACGAAACCAGAGTTTAAAATTATAAAAGGTATTATAAAATATATGCGAGCCATGACATTTATATTTTTCTATTTTATTACTGATTAAAAATATTTAAGACTATTTTCTTGACATTTATATTTCCAATAAATATAAATTAAGGCACCATTATTGCGCACTAGATTTCTCTTATCTCTTGACTATTATTTGCATTTATTTTTAGAACTTAAAAACAACGTTTCCTATATATTTACCACAACACAGCCACAACTTTTATATGGTAATCTCAATAGGAATAACGATTTTCCCAGACACAAGACTCCGAGTGTGTGGGTTGGCTGTCTTTTAAAATTATTGACATTAGTTGTTGTTCCAACTTTTCTAATTTCTAAACAAGCCCCACAGCGGCAGAACAGCACCGTTAACAAGGAACAAAAAAAAAGAAAAAAGTTTATCAACGCGTAAATTGGCCCTGTCCAAAGGGAGGGGAGGGTTGTGGAAATAGGGGGCTTTGGCCTTTTGACTAACTGGAATGCCACTTAACGAATCACACAGTATCAGCCTTCCGCTTGCTTTCCCTTGCCTGCTGCTGTCACTTGGCTTTCATCTGCCTTGGCCCCGGCTTTTCCTACCCGTTTTCGTACACCAGTTTTCCTACCCATTTTTACTCAATTTTTTTGTAGCCCCGATTTTTCCTTCTCTTTTCTCTTCCTTGCCTCCTGTTTTTCGGGTTAAACTCTCGACAGGCGACATTCTTTTTTTTTTTTGTCGTGCCTTCGACTTGTTAAAAGTGTCAATTTTCGCTTTACCAGCATGCGTGGGGGGAAAATGGGGGAAAATTCTGGAGAAAATGCAGGGAGACGGGGGTGGTGAAAATTCAGGGTGAGAAGCGGGGGAAATATTCTGGGTGGCGGGCCGTAAACTGTTTGTTTATGCTCACATGTCGCGGCGTGGGAGGTTCTGGGACATGTCGCGGCTTATTGTGTTACACAGGAGCTGCTCCTGCTCCTGACTGGCTTCAGCTACAGCTACAGCTTCTCTTGGTCCTTCTAGAGGTCCTCGCCCCATTCCTCCCCTCGTGGCATCTCCTGCTGACAGTCTCCACCAAATTGCCAATTAAAATGTGCGACAAGTGGGCAAGGAAAAGTGGGCGCCGAGAGGAAGCATTTTCCAACTCCTCTTTCGTCCTTTTTTTTTTTTTGGTCCGTTCCCTCTCTTTTCCTCTTCTTTTTTTTTGTGTTAGTTAACTTTGAGCCGATTATAGCCGTGTGGCAGCGTGGCCTAAGTGCAGGGCAAACAAAGTGATTTGAGCTTTGTCTAGCCCACATTTACCACCCTGAAAAGCCCCTCCGCCGCCGCCCCTTTAACTTTTGGCTTTGCAGGAGCGAAAACGCGAGAGACCGGCAGCGCATAGTTAAAGGATACAAATCCTTGTTGAATAATTAAACAGCAAATTGCAGCAGGACAAAAGGTAACAAGTGGCGGCGGCCTATCCCCAAAGGGGTTCTTCACCTTTACCAATCCCCCACTTACCTTTTTTTATACCCTTGCAGGGTATTATAATTTTAGTCAGAAGTTTGCAACGCAGTGAAGGAGACATCTCCGACCCTATAAAGTATATATATTCTTGATCAGCATGAACAGCCGAGTCGATCTAGCCATGTCCGTCTGTCCGTCTGTCCGTCTGTCCGTCTGTCCGTCTGTCCGTCTGTCCGTTTCTACGCAAACTAGTCCCTCAGTTTTAAAGCTATCTGGATGAAACTTTGCAGTTATGCTCCTATATGCTCTCACTGCTATATATGTCGGAACGAGCCGGATCGGCCGACTATATCATAAGCTATATAGGAAAGATCGGTAAATTTTAATGAA
>VNJV01005150.1:0-12854 GCA_008042635.1 Drosophila nikananu | reverse complement strand
TATTCTCAAAATACTCGATGCCATTTGGTCTAAGCTTTAGTTTAGCATTAAGAACATCAGGATATGATGGGTAAATATCAAAGCCGTGTACTTTAGTATTACATTTTAAATTTATGTATTGGCTTTTTGTAAATCCGTTTTCAAATAAAAATGCTAATGCATTGTCGACGGACATTTGTGTGGGCTCAGAAGAGAACTGTAGCAGCATGCAAGAGTAATGGTACAGAATTATTATTTTCTTCCGCAAGGTCCGAAGCTAATTTCCTTTTAAGTCGGTCACTAGCCTTTTCATAAGCTAGTTTTGGGCGACCAACTTTGTTTGGAGTTTTGCATTCAGCGATTATACTAATACTAGATGCCAGCCATTTGAAGTGTTTTTTCTTCAACCTGTCCAACGATCTATTGCAACCTGGCAAATGTTTCCTTATGTAATCAAAGAAGGACTTAACTTTTTTATTTACCAATGAAATACAACATTCATTTAAATTATTCTGACCAATTGTTTTAAATAAATGCTGCCTAACTGCATCCTCAGAGCGACTATTGTTGCTCCAAATGTCTAGCAGCTCTGCATGCCCAAACAAATATTCAACTACAAAAACGTGATTTTTTCAAAAAGGAACAAAAAGGGGCAAATAAAATTAGTTATATAATATTATACACATGTTAGTTAATAACTTGCCGTTAAAATTCTTTTGAAGTGGTTTGCCATACAAAAGTTATATTCCACGAAACACAGCTACATTTGTTAAGTTGACTGTAAAAAAGACACATACACAAAACACGATACAACTACACAAAAACATCAGCTGTCTTTAAAAGGTCGGCGATAAGCCAGTGTTGCATATAAAAGTTAAAATCGACTTTTTTTTATCTAATTGGACTATACTAAATATAAAAAATCCAAAAAATTTTTTATTCTGTTAAAATTTTTTTTTGACTTTCTGCCAAAAAAAAACACAAAAAAACCAGTGTGCGTCGGGAACTGGACACTGCCCAGGAACGAGCCAGGACGACCCCAAACCGAGCGACCGTCGGATCCGATACGAGGACAGTAGCCACCCCGACACTACTGTAAACATATTATCTCCCAATAAAGACCCTATATCCAATTACTGTGTAATTCTCCTGTCTTCTCCTCTGGAACCCGGGTCAGATTCTCTTTCAGCAACCCCAACTGAACCAAATACAAAATATCTGAGACGAATCCTGGCCATCCTTGAGCCACCCAAGCACTGACCGATCGTCACAAATATTGCCCGAAATGAGTCAATGAAATTCCCGCAGTTACCAGAGGAAACGGAGCAGAATTTTAAACTATTTCACGCCGACCCAAAAGTTCGGCTGGAGTAAGCTACCTCTGCTGGGAGAAAATTTGTTCGGAGGTCGCAGAAAAATATATGTGCAGAAAACCGACATAGAAATCAGAACCTAACAAACTAGCGTAAAAACAAAAACATAAAATATATAATTCAAAACTCCCAATAACATTAGGTTCAACGTAATGGCTAGTAAAAGCAAAAGCTAGAGAGCTAGAAAAACCCAAAAATTAATTGGAGTTAAAAATATTCAACCGGCATGTAAACAAAAAAGTATTTGATACTGATGATGACAGTGATGTGTGTATGTGCAGGTGATAAGTAAATGAAGAGAAAAAAAATACACAAACCCAATGTAAAATCGTACACTGAAAGAATAAAGTTTCGTTGCCAATGCTAAAATATACTTCAAAATGAAAATAAAAATAATTAATAATGACAAAAAACAAAATTAACTAATTGGAACGCATAACGAAAGATGACACCATTATATTATATATTTTAATTATTAATTAGGTAAAAAAACCAAAATGTACTTTTATAGGTTTAAGTTTTCTTTCTAATAAAACATAACACCGCAACGACAAGAAGGCCTTCTTCGAAAAACAACAGTGGGTGAGTAAAAAAAAAAAATAATTAATACTTAAATTGGTAGTGCATATTTTGTTCAGAGCTCATTAGGGACATTTATTTTGAATGATACCCTGAGCAGGTAAATTGACTGGGCTTTGAGGGGTCAGTATTTGAGACCCCCCAGGGGACAAAACGGATGTTACCGGGGGAACAGACACTCCCGCAACACATTCGGGTACCGAATCTTTTTTACTACTCGATCTCAGAACTTTTTGACTTGATTCTGAGGTCGAGGGCTGTGTCGAGAGAGGCTGCTGTTGGGAGTCCGCCGCTGGTTTTTGAGATCCGCCTAGATGCTGCAGGCCAGCTACGGTTTTTTTGCGCCAAGGAGACTCATTTAATAGCTTGAGGCTATTAAATTGAGTATCCAGAGCCAAGAACATATCTTGAGTTACACGAAAACTCAATAATATTTTCTTAAAACCGCCCTTGGTTTGCCGCATAAAAGACGACATTTCTCTTTCAACCTCGCGGCAGGCCTCACAGCAGTAACGTAAACCGATGTCTTTTCTTATATCGTCTACCGCCCGTCCTGCAAAACCAGCGCACTTGGCGTGCAATATGTTTTCGCACAGCCAGCAGCCGATTGTAAGATCAATAGCTACAATAGCCTTTTTACAAGTTTTAGCGAAACAGACAATAGCGGACATTATAGGGACTTACCACTGTACTTTTACGTATGAAGATAAGAAAAGTGCAGCTGCACTGTGAGAGATGGAGAACGAGAGAGCGTGTAAGCGGGTGAGCGTGGGAGCGAGCTTAACGTTTAGCTGTCGCGACTGCGCTAACAAAACGGGGAAGGCACAAAGAGGAATACAAAAAATGCAAAGCAAACACCGGCAGCACAACTAAATTGCGAAAATAATAACAATTATTTACACAAAACAGAATAGCTGCATGCACATAAAGTGAACGGGAACTTTAATAATCACAATATAGAAAATTTTAATAAAACCCCGGTTGTTTTAATCCAAAAATTAACACAAAACGTGAGCGCAAGAAAAAAACACGTCCGTTCACTTGGATGAGAGAAAGCTTTTTTTGTTGCACGTGCAGGCATACATACCTGTTTCACCGAAGTACTAATTTTTTACATATTTTTCATTTTTGATGGAATATCATCATATATCGCATTTCCAAAGGAAAATATACTTTCAACTCAGCGTAAAAAAAGCGCGGCTTCGAGCAAATTCTGCTACAAGCGCAGTACGAATTTGTATGGCGGGCATTCATTTTTCCTGTATTAGCGGCTTGTTTTACAATTCCTGACTTTGTAAGGACACTTAATGACTTGAAATGAATGTATAATGATTAAATATTAAATGATGTAAAATTGAATGATTATTTTTAACAAAAAGTGCATAAATTACCGAAAATTGGTAAAAAAAAAAATTTGAATTATAAAAAAAATGTTGTTTGTTTTTTTTTTTTCTTTTTTTTGTTTTTAAAAAATTAAATATGCACCATATTAGCATTTTCAAAGAAAACAAACGGAAAGTATTGTTTGAAATTGGATACAAATTGAGAAAACTGCCTATTTATCACACCATATAGTATGACAACTCAATCGAAAGGCACTACCTTTCATTTAAACAAAAAATTATGAAAATATCTCAACTGGTTCAAGAGTTATGATTTTTGCAACCCAAAAGTATCTAAACTGCCACTGTGCGCCAAGCTCTAACGTTGTAGTTTAAAGCAATATAATGTAACGTAAACATTGACGACTACACTGAGAGAAATTAATTGTGACATGATTTGCATATGGTCAAGGGTACAGTCGGTAACATTGCATTCGTACGTACATTTTTGGCTATATCTCAGAAAAAATAATTAAAATGCAAAAAAAAATAATTATATGCATCTGAAAGTACTCTTAGAGACTCACTTTTCGTGGGTTCAAAGTTAATCTTTGTCTAATCTTTGGTCGATAACATTACATTTTTTTGGAAGAGACTTCGGAGGTCAGTGCACAAATGCATTATTATTAGCCAATGTAGCTGCAAATATTTTTGATTATACACATTTTTTCAAAGAGAAGGAATGAAAGAAAAGATACAACTATATGATTAGCCGAAAAATTTATTTTTTCGTGCCTCTACGAGCCTAAAACCAAAACCAAAAATAAAGCAAAAAAAAACACACAAATTTATTAATAAGTTTAACTAAGGAAAAATACAGTAAACTTTGTTGAGTTTTTTTGGTTTTCAGCTGCTTAAATAGTCACTTTAAGTTGCTTAGTAGTCGTATTTCTTAAATATGTTTTGAGGTTTCAGAAGTCACTAATTTTTCGTTCAGCACTTGAATTTGATGGGCAGATGAAAAACCAGAAAGGTCCTTCGCACCGGCAACACAGCAACTGAGTTCAACTCATTGTTGATTTGGTTAAATTCCACATCTGTGACTTCTTCAGGAAGAATTTTTGACGCAGTCATTTTGAACGCATTGATGAAATCGGCTGCATTGTTCACGCCGCAATCACGAGCTCGAATATGTTTTTGAACAATGGTTTTGGCGACTGCCCCAATTCCATCGATGCAACCTTTGCCGTGTGAAGTCGTTAAGAAATTCAAAATGATGTTGATGCCAAATTTGTTCTGTAAGTGGAGTAACATCGTGGGCATGAACTTATTTTTGAATTGCGACGACGGACCATCGCTCCAGACTTTTAGCACTTTCACAGTGTCCGGCAATCCTGACATAAATCTGTATATATACGAAATGATGGTTTCTTTCGTGTGCTTCAATTCGTTTGAGACAAATACTTTCGGTTGAAACAATTAGTTATGGTACAAAGCGCTCCTGAAGATTGTTAACTGACGTTGATTCCAGTGGGCACTTTGTACTTCATCCAGAAGTTCACAAACAAAGTTTTCGGCAAAATCCACTTGTAGCAATGCCTCATCGACAAATTCGATATCGGAGCCCCATGTAAGATCGTGAAGGTGGAATATTTCAGCTTGTGCACTTTTGACAAAACTGTGTTTGAGAAAATGCAACGATATAGCAGCAAGATGTGCGATGAGCTCGGATAAATACCCTTTTTCTTCTTCCTTTTCAACACGTTTCGTTTTAACGTTCTTTTTCCAGACTTTCCAAAGTCTAAAGCATTTGAACTGAGTGAAGTTTCACCAGCTGCGTCCTTTAGCGTGTCGGCAGGGATTCCGGAACATTCACGACATTTTCCAAACCAGCAGCCCATTAGTGTTTCTGCACACAAAAATTGACGTACGAAACCGTTTTCGTAGCTGGGCAACCTTGAAACAACATTTCGTAAGGCAGTGACTGCTTTGATGAAATTGGCGTGATATTGACACACGCACATGTTGTGTGGTAGATCATTTAACAGCTTAACATTCATAGGGCGATGCTGCTTAAAATAGCTAGCGCTACAGACACGTGAGAACAAAAAAGCAAACAATCAAATGAATTTGCAATTATCAATATAATATAGAATTTCAAATTATTAATTGAACAATGAAGAAACCAATGTCAATTAGAAAAAAACATACCAGGTTCTTGATTTTTCTCTTCAAACAATGCAAGAGCATATCTTCGCCTTTTTCAAACGTTTGTGTGCACGTTTAGCTCTAAACACAAGATCAGATAGCTTCCCTGCAGTACCGCTTGTCATCAATAGGCTCTGTAATCAACGATTCATCAATAGCCGACGGCGACTTCGGCTGAGCCGACGCTCTCTTTCGACCTTCGTGTCAAACCCGACTCTCTCGCGCTCTCATTTTTCTCTCTTTACCCAAAAAGGTTGATGACAGATTGATTACAAGTTGTTGATGAAACGTTGATGACAAATTAATCAATATGTCATCAACAAAAAAACTCTCCCTCTCTCAAACTCTCCCTCTTCGAACAAACACGCGTGCTTAGCGTTTTTCATTTGCGTTTTAATTTTAAAGAAGTAAGGTGGCAATATTGTAGCTTCTAAAAGTTAAAGAAAAGTGATATTTTTGTTAACAAATTCCAATCATACCGTGAGAGTTTGTTGTACAGCAGTATAAGCCTATTTTCATAACAGTAATTAATTAAATTAAAAACGTGGAGTTATATTTAAACAGTGGAATTAGATGTGTGACGCGGTTCTTGAATGCTGTTTTGGGTAATATTTGACCTTTTTAATTTTGCCTTTTCTTGTATATTTATTTACTGTTTTTTTTTATAGATGACATTGGACAAGCTGACTTATCTAAACAACCTATACGGATAAATAATTAAATATATAATATTTTCATTTAATTTAATATTTATTTAATTTATTTAATTTAAGTATTATTGTTTTAATGTATTATTATAAGATAAAAAGAATAAAAAAATGAATGAATAAATAAAAAACCCTTGTTAAATCGTTGATGAAATGTTGATGAAAAGTTGATGAAATGTTGATGAAAAGTTGATGAAATGTTGATGAAAAGTTGATGACAGGTACTGCAGGGTTGGTGCTTTGACTTCACACACCACTTGACCATCAATTGGCTTGTCATATTTTTTTCTTGTATTCGTCGTATTTACCGCTTGACTCCAACTTGTCGATATAGGTTTTCTCCTTTTGAGCACTGCTCGCAGCCCTCTGTAAATATACAATGAATTCATCAAAAATGGTCGGTAACGTTACAGATGTTTTCAGTCATATATTCCATTGAAAGGTTGTGAAATAAATGCACGGTAAATATTTTTGTTGGAAATTTTTATATAATTCTTTGATTTTGAGTATGTTAACCTGAATTTAATGAAAATTGCATCATAAAAAGTTGAATAAAATATAAATTCTTACCTTTTTCTGAGGCTCTGTTGATTTATCCATCTTCGACACACAGTAAGAACAAGTGAATGAGTTTCGAAATGTCAAACCAAAGAAACATTTCTTTATGTGACATTAGTGTTTCCCGATGCTATGGAATATATTCTAACAGAATATCATAGCAATAGCGGTAAGTTCAAAGAAAAAATGGTTGGTTTTGTTTAACGTACCCTTGACCATATGAATATTTTCTTCCTTTTAGCAATATAAACCGTTTTCTTTTAATGATGCGATTAAATAAATAAATCCAGTATCAAAAAAAAAAAAAAAACAATTAAATATATGTTTAGGAATTATAATTAATTTAAAAAAACCATAAACGAAAAAAAAAAAGACCACACACTACCACTTCAAATGTTTTTTTATGAACAATCAAGAAGAAGCAAAGCTTGCCAATATCATAATAAATTAAGTAAAAATAAAAGTGAAAAGAGATTTTTGCTAAAATGAATAAAAATAAGTACGGTAATATAAGGAGCAAAATTGTGAAATAAAAATGAATCAGACTTTGGGAATTAAGCGTATGAAATGGTTAGATTAAAGCCTAGGCTAAGTATAATTTGTTAGAAATATGTGCACTGCAAGAAATGCACTCAACAAGAAATTTGAACTTGTTTTTTGAGAATTAAAATTTTTGTTAAGATGAGCATAGTGTTGGGGTCTTCAAACAAATGTTATACTGAAGACTATGGTTGGGAGGGTAATGATAGTGGGAGTGGAAATTAACATCTAAAACCACCCCGCCAGGCTTAAATACAAATTCGTGCTTCCTTCTCTTACATTATAGTGTAATTCATTTTCCCTTGCTGTTCATGTTTTAAAAGAAGAACCTGAGACAGTTGTTTTGTTTTGTTTTTTTTTTTTTTTTTTGTTCGTATGAGGTTTGTCTCATTTTGTAAATTCAGGTGGGACTCTATAATAAAACCTTAGGTCTAGCGCTAGAGCTAGGAATCAATGGGTTCCGCTCAGCTGATGGTTAATGGTTGACAAGCCTGAAAAGGGTTAACATTTTGGAATCGAATCTCTAACAAGGATACCCAGTAAATGTTTCTCATCTTCAACGGCGCTCTTACACCATATAAGTTTAAAACATTCACTTTAATCAATCCAATATAATAAATATATAATTTATAATTTTAAAATAAAATATTTAAAGCAATATAAACAATAATTTAAAAAATTAAAACAATTTCAGCTAAGAACACTGTTGTACAAATATTGTAATTACAAATTGTTAAGGCTTATGAATAACAAAACATTTTCTAATAGAAAATAAAAGAAGTGGAGACATTCTTTAAAATAGTTATGGATATTGAAGAGCTGCGAGTTTTGCAAGAAATGTACAGTATATCGGAATTTCTTTATATATATGTACCAGATGAACCTGTTTCTTCATATGAATTTTTGGAAGAAAGCAATAAATTACGGGCTGAAATAGGTAATACTTAAGAAGCTCTGGAATAAATAAAAAAAAATTTTTTGTTTCGCACACAGAACGCGTATTGGAAAAGAAATCAGTTTGTATGGAACGTGCTGTTATAGATATAATTTATATGTTTGTCGATTTGCTAGACTTTGAGCCAACGGATTCAAAAGGTCGAAGAGTTTTTCAGCTACCACCAGAAAAACTTAATGACACAAATTGGCGCACTGAAGGATTTTTGCCTATTGACAAATGGGATTTCATACAATTCCATAAAATATATCGTACCATATATCTTGCTCCGGAGGATGTATTAAAGACACTTCAATTTCGCAACTATGAAAATATACGTTATGAACTTCATCATTTGCGTAATGATTGCATGGATTTGTTTTCCTATTATAACTCAAAAATAATTCTGTCACTTGTAGCTGGGTCTAAGCGATCTTTAGATTTTGTACGCCAAAATATACTGAGGTGAGTAGAACTTTATTTATTATTATCCTTAGTTACGGCTCTTCAAAAAAACATGAATTTTTTCCTTTTTTTTTTTACTTTATGAGTTTTTTTTAATTATTTTTTATTACTATGTGATGTAGTTTCAATCTTTGAGGAAATTCTAAAAAAACGTAAGATCATATAGTGAAAAATATGGTGTTGTAGTATACAAATCGGAGACACACAAATGACTAAAACATTAAAATCATTATTAATGAGAAAAAGATTGATCATTAAATTGAAGTTCATTATTATTATTATAATTGTACTCGGTTCTTAACTGGTTTTCATTCGTCTATTCTCTTCATAGCGAACGGTCGTGTCTTTGCTTTACGCTCCGAATCTTGTGTTGTTTTGATTTTTACTCCACCGGTGTTTATTAAATCACGAACTAAATCTACTTACTTTTGTTTCAGCGGTTTGCTACCGCGTGCATGAGCTTTTGTTTTGTGTTAAATTTGTATTAAATTCAATATTAGTTTTGTGCTAAGACGGTTTTCTGCATTCTCTTTGTGCCTACCCGGCTTCCCCCTGCTTATGTCCCGTTGGTGTTTAGCTGCAGCTAAGCGGTTCTAAGCTCTCGCCCTCACTTTTTCCTTATCGCTCTCACTCTCCCGCTCACCCGCGTTGACGGTTCTCTCTTGCGCACAGTGGTCTAAGGTTTGTGACAATGTCTTTCAACGTTGTCTGTGTAATTAAAAACTCCCAACAAAAAAATGTTTTGGCAGACCAACCAAGTCTTTTTTGCTGGCTTTGCGATGCGGTTGTACACGCCAAGTGAGTCGAATTGACGGGCCGTATTGCAGATGTAATTTCCAGTAAAAATGGATCACATTATTGTTGCCCGTCCTGTCGAGAGGTTGAGAAGGAAATGAAATCCTTCATCACGGTCAATTTTTGCAAAGCGAATGATCTGTTCACTGCGTTAGACGATCAGTTTAATAGTCTGAAGCTCTTAAACGAGTCGCCAAAGCGCAAAAATCTGTTGCTGGTCGTCAGCAACTGTGCGAATCCCAGTAACTAATCGTCGGGATCACCCCTTCGGCACAGCCACCGACCCCAATACCAAGCGCAATGGTCTTGAGATCGGGAGCGGTATTAGATTCCGTAATCGAATGTACTGGGGTTCAAATGGCAACTGGTCCGCCAGTAAATTCCGTTGCGTCCGCTGCGGTGTCCCAAAATCGGACTCCGCAGACTGCCCAGGGCGAAAAAACATCCGGACTACCGGCTGTTGGTAACAGAGTACTGCTAAGACCCTGATAGCTGTTCCACCGTCGAAAACAATATTTGTTTCGCGGCTTGCCCCTGACCTCGCATCGGAAGATGTTCTTGCCTATATTAAAGGCAAAACCCAAGCCGAAAATGTAAAAGTGAAAAAATTTAATTTTTCTTATGCCAGAGACATCTCGTCTTTCAAGATTAGCGTCTACCCGGAATTCTTCGACACAATTTGCTCTGGTAGCTTCTGGCCCGAGCACGTTGTAGTTAAGAAATTCGAGGCTAAAACGAAGAACAAGCGGCCAGTGGGAGTACGCCTCCCTATACCGCCACAAACCGCAAGGACCACCGCAAAGACCACTTCAACACCTTCAATCCCAAAAAACTAACCACTTCTTTCCAACTTTCCTACCAGAATACTAGAGGCTTACGCAGCAAGCTCTCGAAATTTTATTCTTAGACCTTTTCCTTTGCACCCCAGGTAATTCTGTTTACCGAGACCTGGTTAAAGCCAGAGATCCTTAAGTCTGAGATTTTCGCGGCTAAGTACACAAATTTCAGGGTAGACCGACTTGTCCAGCGTGGGAGTGGAGTTTTAATTGCCGTTGACTCCTCCCTTATCTCCGAACTTGTTACCCTAGACGATGTCACCGATATCGAATTTATTTGTGTAAAACTTTCCTTTCCAGGTAGTTTTATTTATATAACCTGTTCCTATGTTCCACCATCGGCTGAGGAGCCTATTTATTGGAAACACCTTTTGGCAATTCAAGCCGTTTCCAACAGGCTTTCAGATCGAGACCAACTCGTAACTCTAGGGGACTTAAATATATACCTGGAGCCCGTTGGTCATCTGGTGGAGTGTCAAGTGACCTTCAGACTGTGGCACAGCATGACCTTATTGATGGCCTGCTTGACATATCCTTGTCTCAACCGCCTTTTGGATCTTTGTTTCGTCTCTAGGTCCTCTGGGTCTAGACTTAGTTAGAGTTGCTCCTTTGACGCCTGACCTTTGACCTGAAGATCCTTACCATCCAACTTTCGAAGTGACTATCGATACGGGGACGGTTGTAAAGAATAAATCTGATCGTTTAGCCAATAAGGTTCGCTGTTTTCGTATAGCTAACTTTCATACGCTAAATAATCTAATATCTGAATTTGATTGGTCAAATCTGTACACATCTGTGTACTGACATGGCAGCCGCCGTGGACATTTTTTTACAGTGCCATGAATTCGTTCTTTTTATCCTGTGTTCCGTTAACCTATCCGTCTGTCTCCAATAAACCACCTTGGTTCAATAAGGAGCTGCCACGCCTAAAAAATGTAAAGACTAGGCTTTATAATAAATATAAACTCACTGGTTCTCAAACTGTCCTTTCTCACTATCTCAGCGCTCGGTCGAAATTTACCGTGCTTAACGCTCGGTCTTATAATAATTATCTGACTCGTTGTAGGGTTCAGTTTTCACAGGACCCGAAACCAAGCGTAATCCAAACCTATATCCTTCCTCACTTTCATTTCAAAATTCTTCAGCAAGCTCGGATCAGGCAATCGCCGATCTTTTTGCTGAGTTTTTTAAAACGACATATTCTTCCGCAACCAATTCAAACCTGATGAAGCAGATGTACTCTTTCCTTATCCCCAGTTCGAACCTAATTTTCAGTCCTATTTTAGGCGAAAACTCTCTTAGTCTGGATCTTCAGCGTGTTAAGCCAGTATATGCACCGGGTCCCGATGGTTTACCGGGCTGTGTACTCAGGTACTGCGCCGGCGCTCTGTGCAACCCCCTTCTTAAATTGTTTACCTTATCTTTAGAAACATCTTAATTTCCCCTTATTTGGGAGGAATCATTTATTATTCCTCTCCACAAAAAAGGTAGCAAATCGGACGCTGGTAACTATAGAGGAATCTCTAAGTTGTCGGCAATTCCAAAACTCTTCGAGAATGTAATCACTCCTCACTTGCAGCACTTATGCATATCCTTAATTCCTCCTTGTCAGCATAGATTTATGAGTCGAAGATCGACTACTACAAATCTTCTGGAACTTACCTCATTTGTTTTTAGGGGTTTCCAACGAAACCTTCAAACCGATGTGATTTACACGGACTTTAGTAAAGCTTTTGACTCGGTTCATCACTTTCTTCTTGTAAGGAAGCTCGATTCAATAGGTTTTCCAGTTGATCTTCTTAAATGGCTTCAGAGTTATTTGAGTCACAGGACTCAAAAGGTACTGTTTAAAAATGGTCTATCCAACTCCCTCAGAGTCACATCTGACGTCCCACAAGGCAGCCATCTTGGCCCACTGCTATTTACATTGTTTATCAATAACCTTCCGCGAGTTCTAACCAACTCTAGGGTACTTTTGTACTCTGACGAAGTTAAACTATGCTTGCAGTATAAGGACAGCTCATGCCAGTCAGACTTACAATCGGATCTTAACAACTTTCAAGCATGGTGTCGTGAAAACTTATTACTTCTCAACATCTGATGACATTTTCACGTGTCACTCCCCAGTATGCAACTTATATTATCAATGAATGCGCTTTGGAACGAATAACTCGTGTTGACGATCTAGGTGTCCGACTAGATCCTAATCTTTCGTTTTCAGAACATATTTCGTCCATGGTTAACAAGGCCAAAGGCATGCATGGATTTATGAAAAGGTGGTCAAAGGAATTCGATTCTCCTTATGTAACGAAGACTCTCTTTACTTCGTTAGTTCGTCCCATTTTGGAGTATGGTTCTTGCGTTTGGAGTCCTCAATTTGGAGTTCATATTAACCGCATTGAATCTGTTCAAAAAAATTCTGTTTTTCGCTCTACGTGGCTTACCCTGGGATGCTGACCTGAGATTACCGTCTTACTCTAGTAGACTTCTATTAATTAACCTACCTAGTTAACCGTATAACAATGCTTGGTGTCGTCTTTCTGCACAAGCTAATTCAC
>VNJV01005134.1:0-29935 GCA_008042635.1 Drosophila nikananu | reverse complement strand
AAGTTAAGTTAAAGTTCAAGGCATGGATTCGCAAAGACTCAACTGATGAACAAAGGATTCCGGCGGCAACCACAGATTTATTGAAATAGCAACTGTTGCGCTACAGATGCTGTCTTTGCCGTGGTCAAACGCAGAAATTGAACGAGTTTTCAGCCAACTTAATTTAATAAAAAATAAGTTACGAAATGCACTCTGTTTGACGACTGTCAACAAAATTCTCAGCATAAGGTAAACTTTTATTTTGAGTTAATGATGGCATTTCAAATTACAATTTGTTCTTCAATTACAGATATGGAAATAATGAATATATTATGAATAAATATAAAAAAATATATATTTAAAAAACAGCTTTTTTTTACGCTTTTTTTTTCAAAAATTTTCAGCTTTTTTCTTTTGCCTTCCAGCCAAAAACAGCTTTTTTTTGTGAAAAAATTATGGCAGCACTGTTGCCAGCTCGAAGCGGAGAGCTGTTTCGCGCTCTCTGTGCAGCAACCCTCGAATTCAAAAACCGATCGGAGAGAAGAAGCACCACGATGGGGCAAGGCAAAGGGAGTGAAAGAGATGGCTAAAGAGGGAGAGAGCTCTGCGGTTTGGACTGCGCTTTTTCCTACGAGTTGAGCATAACGAAAGGGCAATGCACTTCCCCAGATACAAATAGGAATATGTACATACATTTGCAGAGTTTTATAAAGGTATTAATAATATTAAAAACTATTGGAAACATTAGTTTTGTCTCCAGTCGCAACAATTTCTTTTACGTACTGTAGAAATATGTAATTATATTAATTGATTATAAAGGATTATTTCAAAGCTTGTAAAGCTAAGTGCATCAAATAGTCGGCTTAGTCTAAAAACTCCGCCGCTCCTTCTCTAACTCTCCCTATCAATCTCTCTCTCTCTCTCTACTTTTCCGTCCTCGTGTTCTTCTGTTTGTTGTTGCTGCATCGGTGGAGCTGTACTTTTGAACGCGATGAGTTGATAAAAAATGTTTTGGCTTCGGTTTGTTTGGCTTCAAACTGGATTTGTTGCCGTCGAAGGGGCGTGGCAGAAGGGGATTTGGGGCACGGTTTCTTTTCACTTTCCTCCCGTTGCCAAGGGGAAAATCGCTTGCAATGTGGGGCATTGGTCCAGAAAGCGAACTTCTATCCGGATTTCCTCATAGAGTTGCCATGGTGATGATAATTTGAAATTTTCCGTTATGCCTCACATTTTTATTTCCAAAGTTTTTTTGCCATTTCATGCTGCATTTTCCCTTTTTCCTCCTGCTATTTGTGTGCAAAATCGTAAAAAATTAAATTACACTACCAGAAGCAATAAAACGAGATTTATATTGTTTGCACAAATCCAATTAAAGCCCAAAGAAAAGAAAAGGAACAAAACCTTGGAAGTCAGATTCCGGCGACTAAAGACATCATTTGCTTTGTCCCTTTGCACTCGACGAAATAATGGGAAAACCTCTTGGCTTTTCCACACAGAAACCGAGAAAAAAACAAGGAAAAAACCGAGTGCAGTCACCCCAAAAAAAGGCAGACGATCGTTCGATTAGGCAGCATCATCTATAGATCCGATCCGAGCCGCTCCCTTGTGGTTCGGTTTTCTGTTTATGGGACACACCCTCCTCGTCGCCGAAGGAAAAGCGACGTGAATTTACACACTTTTTAACAAATTTGAGAATTCTGCTGGCGTTCCTTGGGTTGCAGTCATGCCTGACAACATAAACAACTCAAGAAAAGGAGTTACTCGAAGGGGGAAAGGGTCCGTGATCCCTTTAAGTAATTTCCTCCCAAGCAGGATATCCTGGTCTATATGGGTTGTGTCAACACGCGGAAAGGAGGCGTAGCAAAGAGGTGGAAAACACTTCAAGGAGCAGTTCTCAAGTGTCCCCGTTTATAAGGGCAGCGATCTCAAAGGATTGTCGTGGAACGTGCGGGCCTTAGATGAAAAACTCAAGGTATTCAGTTGATTGAATACATTAATGCTGGTTGGAATCGGATCTTATCTTTATGCGTCTAATATGCACTTAACAATATCCCACACTAAGCCGATAAGGCCTTGGACAAACATCATCAGCGTTCCGAAGGTCGCGGTCTGTAAAACACTATCTTTCTGGTATCTATTGAAAAACCCTGGTCTTGTATAAAATATACGTTACACTCATTTGGAATGCAACGCGCCTTATCGCTTCAGCAGACCACAGCCTACATTCCACCCCAGGAGGAGGCCAAGATATCCCACTCTTTGTCTATGGAACACCACAGGAACTATAGGAACTGTAGGAACCAAGAACTAAGCTCGATTTGCCACGTGTTCCGGGTGGGGGTGCAAATGTTCAGCGAGCATGAC
Source organism: Drosophila nikananu (assembly GCA_008042635.1). Classification (NCBI taxonomy): domain Eukaryota; kingdom Metazoa; phylum Arthropoda; class Insecta; order Diptera; family Drosophilidae; genus Drosophila; species Drosophila nikananu. The sequence continues at coordinate 27,592 of VNJV01005134.1, read as the reverse complement.
CAAGCGGCTAAGTAACGCCCGAAATGGCCGTATAAGATATATATTTCAAAATTCTCGGTTCCGTAAGGAAATTACCATAAAAACTGTTCAGCTCACGGAACTGTGACCGCAATTTCGAAAAATTTTGCTAGGCAGGTGTGCTATGTTTAAGGATATTTTAAGGGTTCGGCCTGGACTTTAAGTGGGTGGGTTTTACTTAAGAATAATGAGTAATATTTGAGAAATTCGGGATGCTAAGGTAGGTCTTAAAAGAAGATTAAAGTTTTATTAGAGGGAAAAGGAAAACCCTTTTTATAATAATAGCCCTATAGTTCGTTTTTAATAAGGTTTAGGATCCTGTTAATCGCTTTTTAATTTATTAAAAACTGTTCTAAATAATGAATAATTTTTTAAACTGGGATACAGATTAATTAATTACACTAATATCTCTTGCCAGGTCGAACCCCTTCCTTCTGACCCTCAAATGAGCTCCCAAGCAGGAAACCCATTTATAAGTATATCTCACAGACCAACCGTAATCACGGTGATCCCTATCAAAACAGAAACGGGCAAGGCGATCTTCTACTCCAAGTGTTACAAAGCATTTCTCCCTGGCAAATGACCAATCATTAATATTACGAAATCTCTGTCCAGGACATTTATAAATGACTTTTACTTATCTCAAATCTTTTGCTCGGACAAATTGCGGTCAGATCGAGATGTTATTGATGGATTTCTTGAAAGTGGAATGCAAATAGCCGGGGCAAGTATGCAAATATTTAGACTGGCTACCGTTGAAGCTAATCCTGCGCTGATCCTGCGGCTACTGTGCTACTTTCCATTGCAACCATCAATCAAAGGATAGCCACTTGTCCTGACTAGCATGACAACTCAACTTTATCGGGACATCCAGTAGTCTCGGCGTACAAAAACACACACGGGAGAAGGTTGTGTGAAAAGGTTCCTCTGTTCCTGGTAAACGCGTGGAAAACGTGTTTCGGAAAATACGTTGGACCAGCGTGGTGCGAGGAACTCGTTTTATCAGCCAAGAAATTATAAATATTTATGGAAAACCATTTGAGGACAGCAAACCCAAAGAAAGAAAAACAAACATAGATGCTTGGAGTCAAGAAGTTGTCAAATCTCAACGTATCTTAGGTCAGGGAAGCAGGGCAGATCACTCAGAGAGCTGCTGCACATGTATCTTTGAGGTACTGTTGGTATTTGGTTTAGCTATCTGCCGGCGAAATACCCCCACAAAAAAAATTAGGATGGAACTCAGTTTTGGATACATATTCGGCTCCTAATGGACCCAGGGGAACTCTCTGTCTCCCCGACCAAAGTCAAATAATAATAAAAACACATTTATGACTGCATCGGGTGAGAAACGCCATAAAGCAGCGATGCAATCAGCGGCGGTGATCGTTCAACGAAGACAGAAATAACCGAAATCCTTGCCCAATCCATCCACAAAACAGGTTGGAAAGGAGAGGGGGACACGAGTAGCCGTGGCTGGTAGGTAAGGCAGGTAGATCGTCGGTTACCTTGGGGTTTTCGATCACAAGACAATTTTATTAGAGAGAGGAGCGTGACCCTTTTTCCATTCCAATCGTGGAGAAGCAACAAACTCAACGAGAATTAGAATCACTGCCGCGTACAGTTGATCCTCTCACAAAGACAAGTCGAAACTCTGGTTACCAGGAAATGATGATTTTCATTACTTAAGAACCTGGGGATAGGAGACTTAGAACACCCAGACTTTTATTTGTTGAATTAATATACAAGATATATCAGAGATTCTCAAGCTTAAAATTTCTAAAATAACTTTCCTACAAAAAACATTTACAAGTCCGGAAACTCAGCAAGCTTTTCGATTATCCAGGACACAAAGGTGGGCACATTTGTGTAGTACGCCTTCATTCCATGCCCACAGGTCCAACTGCCCCGGCTGGTGATTCCGAATTGCACTTGACGATGTGCAGAGTTAAAGTACCAACTCTGCCAGGCGAGTGGCCCACCGGAATCACCTTTGCAAGTGTCCCGGGTATCACCATTGGTGCACAGATATGATTCATGGGTACCCGCAGAGCACTCCTCCGTATTAATATAGACCTCCATCAGGGTGTCGGAAAGGCGTTGCTCCTCGGTTTGTCCCCAGCCTACAGCCAAATAGGATGCCCCCAGGCGAGCGGTATATGTCAGGAGTTCCGGTGTCAATGGAAGACAAATGGGTTGGATGTGTTCTAAAAAAGGTAAATTTTAAGATAAAATTAATGCTTTTCATTAAACTGAAATTGTTAAAACTTTACTTACCATTAAAGGTTACCCTTCGGCTCAATCTGAGCAGAGCAATGTCATATCCATGGCGGAAGGGGGAAAATCGTTCGTGAATTACGCTCGCTTCGATATCAAAGTCCTCCACGGGCGGAGCACAACGCTGTTGTTGATCCACCGAGATGCAGTCTTTAGTGGATGTTATGTTGTGCTCTCCCAATCGAACTTTTAAGCTGTTTAATAAATGTTGGAATAAATATTACTGAAAGTACAAAACTTTACATACGCGCTCGGGCTGTCACAGAGTTCAATGCAGTGGGCAGCAGTCAACACAAATCCTTTAAAAACATTATGATATACTCAAATAGATTTTAGATTCCTAAACTAAAAATACTTGCTTTCCGAGATCAGAGTGCCTCCACAGCGACAAACATCCATTTCACCTGGTATAAAGAGCAGCGCCATCCAAGGCTGTGACATCAGGGAGACCCTTCTGCCATTAGTGATTCGGTGTCGCAGTCTTTGAACTGGAATGGCATTCGATAATGCACCGCATTCCAGACCTTTTAGAGACTTGAAGACATCATTTTGTTTAGTAGTCAATACTGGAACTTCAGCTTGAATCACTTGGGTTTGGCAAAAAATAAGCCCCACAAAGATGACGAGCAAACCGTTCATGGCGCAAGCAGAGATCGAAAGCAACTGAGAGCTTATCAATCAATTGCTTATTATCATCAAGAGTCTCCTGGAAATGCAAAATAAAATAAAAATTAATTAATACACAGTCTTTATGAAATGAAAATTGAGTCTGAAACGAAACAAAATCATTTTTATTGTGCTAAGTTCGCAACAAAAGATCTGGTCGCAGTGCAACAATTTAATTCCTTATCTAAGAAGAATGTAAACTGTCACAAAAGAACTATACTAAATAGTATATAGTATACAATCATTTAAAAATTTTAAATTAAAATAAAAGACATACTGTTTGGTTTCACATTCAGACTCAATTGCAAAAGGGCAATGTCATTAATCTGATTAAACAGCGCGAATTCTTCATGAAGCATAATTTTCTCTATATACAAATGCTAGAGCATAAATATGTTGTCCATGGACCACAGAGCAATCCACGAAGATGTTATGGAGTGCTCACCCAAACGTACTTTTAATAATTCATATAATTAAAGGGCGAGGAATACTTACTCATTTCTTCTGGGACACATTACAAGTAAGCTGCGCTCAAGACAAAGCCTGAAAAGCACTATGAAAAACTCCTTGAAGTCCTTTAAAAATTACTTCTTATTTAGATAAGGTCTACGTTTGGTGATGAGGCTGCCTCGGCATCGTGATTGATCTTATGAATCCAAACCCATCTCTCTGCTTTTATGGTTAGCTCTGGCTTTGCCAGCCGAACCAAAAAGAGAATAGTAAAGATCAGGACCGAGGAGAACATTTTTCAAGACCAGATTAATTGCTACTGAAATTCCAAAACTAATCTAGCTGCTTATGGAAATAATTATCATTTTAGCAATCAGTAAATGATTTTCCCATTAAACGATTTTCCCAGAAGCAATCAATCTGTCAAACTTATCTGTAAATACAATCATAATTTTATTGAGAATTAACAATATTTAAAATAGAAATCAACGAGCATTGTAAGTACAGAAAATAAGGTCAAAGGTTAAATTATTAGTTAGACGACTCCGAGTCATCATACGGGGATCGCTGATGCCAAAGGGTGATCTTCCCAGTGCCCGATGAACAAGCACAGATATCTCCATCCGGACTGTGGGTCACACAGCATACTTCTTCCAGGCTAAAGATGTCCAGCAACTCGACGGTGTGGTATTCGTACCGGCAGATGTGACCATTCCTGCCAGCGCATATGAATTTGCGCTTCGAAGGACTCAGGGTGGCTCCAGCCACCTTGTACCCCATCTTATGGTGATACAAAACCTCGAACTTGTCGGCGTCCAGAAAGACCAAGCTGGTACCATACGCCAAGGTCACTGTCTTGCCGTCTGGATGAAGCTCCAGCGACTTGGCATGATGCGGCAACTCAATCGAATTCGTCTCCAGGCCACTCTGGCGATCCCACATTCTCACCGTGCGGTCATAGGACGCGGTGAGCAGGGCGCGATCCTCTCGGCAGAAGATAGCATTCCTTACGCTTCGAGTGTGGCCCAGATAGGTCTCCAAAGGGGTCTTATTCGACCCCTCCACATCGAACACGGTTACATAGTTATTTGGGCCGCAGCAGCCTGTCACGAGGCTAGTGGATCCGGTATCTAGGTGGACACAGTTCACCCCGTTTGGGTGCAGGAACTTCTTCACCTGCGTCCCAGTGACGGCATCCCAAATGCGAGCGGACTTATCTGCACTGGAGGTGGCCAGCAGTGTGGCATCCCCATTGAGGCACACTCCAGTCACGGCATCATCGTGCCCATCCAAAGAGCCAATCCATAGGCCGGTGTTGCCATGACGCAGCGTGGCCAAGCCATCGAGTCCCGCCGAGGCCAGGTAATAGCCCGATTCACGGTTCTTGCTGTAGGACAGCTGCACCACGGAGCCCCTGTGACCCCCACACTCAATGCTCACCTGTCCCGAATGCGTTTCATAATCCATTTTTTCGCACACAAAAGTTTTTTGTTTTGCTTAGCTTGATTTTACGTCGGAATGAATCTTTTTCACTGACTGACAACCTTACCAAGTATAAACCACATTCTAAGGGCCTTCTTTGTGGGAAAACTCCTGGCGTGCTGGCATAGCATTTAAGGCTAAAAATAAATGTCAAAAATGTCACAAGTCAAGCTAAACTTTGACCCTTCGACTAGTTTGACGTTTGACACTTTTACATTTATTTTTAGCTTTAAGTGTTATTTTCTAGCTCTTATTACAAAATTTCGCCTCTTCGTCCAGTTTGATTTTTGAAATTTTTTATCTGTTTATGTTTTTTGACTATTATTCGTCCCTTCGTCTAGATTGAGTTTTGACATTTTTGACATTTATTTTTAGGTTTTAATGTTATTTTTTATCTAGCTCGTTCTTTAATTCAGTTGTGGTAGTAGGCGGACTTATTAATCAGAGGATCAATATCCTTAAAATTTCATTTAGTGGCATTAATAAAGAATGTTTTTGAGATTAAGATTAAGATTTACACAGTCAAGAAGTTATATAATTTCAAACCTTTAACCAAAGTCTTTGGCTTGAAGTTCGCTCAAGTTGAATCTGTTTCAGGCCAAAAGATAGCGTCTGTTTAAACTGAAAATCTAAACTTGCAATAAACTTTTCACTTTGTGCCACCATGGGAGTCACCTCCTCGATTTTCCCTGCCACTTTTAATTTAATAGAAAGCACACAAGCTCGGGGGTGGTGCCCCCCAGTCGGTATCAGTCATCACTTGTTAATCTCACTTAAACGTTTCAGCGGATATTGTATGGCCCGCACTCACCGACACACAGACAGGAATCTTTTTTGGCAAACAGCGGAAGATGGCAAACTACTTGCAACTTTGTCGGCAAAGGAGCGCCAGGAGCGGCAGGATATTAGCAAAAGGTGCCAGGCGAGGGACGAGGGCGTAATGTATATTAAATGCACTCGACGAGATTCAATTCATATTTCAGAACGTTTTGCTTTCATTATGCGGCCCAACAAAGGCACGAGCTCTGCCCTCAAGAGGATCCGTTTCTCGGCTCCTGCTCCTGCGTGCCAGGATGACACCTGTGCATACACAAGCAGGCAAAGCGAGGGCGACGAGGGCAAAGGACGAAGGCAACGGCAAAGGCAGCCGGCACACAATGCTGCGGATAAGAAGCATCACTCCCAACACCTTTTGGCAATCTCTGACTTTGTACCTGAACCAATTGTGCCGGCACAGGACCAGAAGCAGGACAGGAGCGGGAGGCGATGGCAACCGCAAGACTAACAGAAACACGCCCGCAATTGAGTCGATTTCACTTTCACACGAAGTAAGAAGGTGGCAGTTCAAGGAGCGGGATCGTACACTTGAATAAAAGGGATTTATTTGAGATTTTTAATGGTTATAAATTGCAATTCCTTATTGTAAATTTATAAGATAATCTGATAAGATAATCCTTAATTCACATTTATAATATCCAAGGATTAAGCAACAGTCTTTCTTTTAACCATTTTACTATCTATTTTATTTTCTTTGTCTTAAAAATGTATTATTTAGAACAACTTATTTACTGTTTGATTGTAAATGAAACCTTTATAATTTAATCTTTATATATGTATGAATATTAACTTAATTTAGTTGCCAAATATATTTTATCCCCGAATATATCACAGTGCCTTTCTCTGCTGCCGGAAGCATTTGTCGCCGTCTCCTGGAGTTCGGGGGAAATTAAACGGATTTCCTCGAGAGCCTGACTTGACAATGTGTGATGTGGTAGTGGCTCCAAGTCATTGTCAAAGCTCATGCTAATTAGATTTATGCACAAAAGAAGTGAGAGGCCAAAAAAGCCTTATCCAAATAAACGAATCAAGGCGTGTAAGAGATTTTAGCAATAATTTTTCACAAAGAAAAACTAGAAATAAAAGGATTCAGTTAATAAAAAGATTCTTAACCAATATTATAGTAATGAGTCCCTCTCTGCTTTATATAGGTATAAACAAGTAATATAAACACCCAGATTTTTTAATAAGAAAAACTGCAAGTAAATGGAGTGAGTCCAGAAAAAGAGTCCAAACTTTTATATACAAAAGAAACTTAAACAAACTAAGCATTTTTCATTAAGAAAAACGGTAGAGAAAATTATTATGTTAATAAAAAGATTCTTAAAAAATACAGTAAGGTTTCCCTCCTTTATCAATAAAGAAATTTAATCAAACCAAGATTTTTCTACTAAGAGAATCTACAAGTAAAAAGAAATGTCTAGTAATATGCCTCTATCATATGTTACCCTCCTCTAGAAATAAAATAAACTTTCACAAATATTATTCCCATAACCTAGTGTCCCGCATTTTTTTATCCAACCCACAAATGCACAAATCATTGAGCGTTATCCCTTTTTAATTTTCATTTGGAAATGCATTAATAATAATTAGTACAAACATGAAAGAGTTTCAGTCAGGGAAATGCAACTCATCAAGGCCTTAATGGTGTCTCTTTTTGAAAAGCGGACAGCGAGTGGCGGACAGGATTAGGGCGTGGTCAGCAGGAAGCCTTGATTCATTTGTCAGTCGAGTCAGAAGCCGAACATTAAGCGATTGTCCAGTGTCAGCAGCTATGGGAAATTAATTTTTGTTCTTTTGCGAATTTTCGACCATCAAAATATTTTTACTGGGCCCCCATAAAGTTGAATATTTTACGAGCAAGCCAACGGAAAAAATTCTTTGTATTTAATTGCATATAATTTTTATAGGGCAATGGGAGGACAAGGAGCCGCTGGGTGGAAATCAGCAAGGGGTAAGGCTGCCACTGCCACTCCCATTGATAATGCGCCGAGCCGAGCTAGACATCAATCTGTCCCAGAAACGTGAGTTTCCATTCTCATCCTCGGGGCGCATATTCTCTGCGAAAGTGTCAAGACAAATCAATAAACTTCTAATTTTATTACGGGCTGGCCCGAGAGCGAACGGCACAGATACCGATCTGTCAATTTCCATTGTCGATGTGACAATTGATATCTCACACATCATTTGGCTCGAGTGCGCACAATGAGATTGTTTATGCCATTTTTGGGTAAGCGACGGCAACTTGCGAAAAATATTTCCCTTAGGTAGAAGCAACCCAAAGATCCTCATCATCTTTACGGCCAGGTATCGGATTTTCACCTTTCCCTACAGACTAAGGGGAAACTGCTTTCTCCTTGCCCTCTCTAGGGGTTGTCTCAACTTGCGGTTTTCCCTGAGAAATTGCCATGATTTTTTCACATTTTCTGCTGGCATTTTGTCCACTTAACGCCGCTCTGTGGTCAGAGTTCAAATATGGGACCATTGACTAATGACATTTGTTTGCATAATCCGCTTATCAGCTTCGATGGGTATTTCTGGGTCATTTCTGTGGAGAAAGCGGGTGAAAAGGTCCTTTGGGTAATGACCTACTTTCGTGGGGATTATAGGGGGATTCGAGATATAATAGTGATTGAAGGAAAAGTTAATCTAAAACTAGGGGATTTTGTTTACTTAGAAAGAGTTAAACGAGGATTTTTGGGGAACTGTTGAACTGTTTCTATAATTTAAAATTTCATTGGTTAACATATGGCAAAGTTATCGAATCCTTCTATAACTAGAAAGAAATTAAAACTTAAAGGTTTCCATACTTAATTTCCTTCCCTCTTCTTTTTAAAACTCTTATATATTAATATTGTTTCTTCTTCTAATAATTTCCTCCCCACATCCCACCAAGGACCTCTCTCCATCTTCAAAACTTTCCCATAACTTTCCCACTAAAATCCCCTTGTAAGACTCTTGTAAACCCAAACTAAATTATGCAAAGAGCAACGCTCTACATCATGTTAAGGACTTGCGTGATCAATCGCCGGGATCTCTGAAATTCTGACACTTTTGCAGGCAGGACAAAGGAGAAAGCGAGATCCTTGTACCAGTTTTCGAATTCGAATTCGCCATGCCTGTCGCATTTGGACGTTGCTTTCGCCGATGATCCTGGCAGATCAATCAAAGTTGGTCACGCTGTCGGGAATTATGTCACTCGCTTACTCAAATTGCAACTCGAAGGACTACAAGGACTATATGAAGCGACAGTTAAACTGATTTGCATACGGGCAGCGGAGAGTTTTTCCTGGCAGCTGTGCATCAGTTTTCACAGAACATAAAAAAGTGGTTGGTTGGAAAACTTAGTTTGACAAGGATTCCAACGCTTTTCCTTTGATTTTTTCTACCTTTTTTCATAATTTTTTGTACATTTTTCCTGCAATTTTTTCTTGTAACCGCTGACAGGGCATCAATCAAGGACTTTATGTTTAGCATCTTTAAGGCAAAACTATCTTTTGTATTGCCTTCTGCAATTAAGTAAAGTCTGTTTAATTGGAAGCCAGGTTATTTGATACTTTCCCAACCCTTTGCCATATTCATATGCTAATGAAAGCGAGTGAAAGCTAATACTTTCGGAGCAGCAGATGTGTGAAAACTCTTGTGGCTGCCCTGGGTAAATGAGACATTTGAGGATAAATCGATCCATCCCTACGGTGGCCATATATCAATCAATTGTCCAGGGTCCATAAACGATTTTATAATGGACAGCAGCCAGCTGCCCGAAAAAGTGATATAAAATCATTCGATCGGCACCCCAAAATCGCACTTTATGACCATATTAAATTGCTTCATTCGAGAGGATCGCTCCCTCTTTTCCTCGCCAAACAGATGTATATCTGGAGGGAACTGCCAAATTAAATCCTAGATTCGTGTAAGTCCGAGAATTATGGTCTACCCCGAGTTCCTTCGACACTTCCTGTGTGCCATCGCTACCCGCTAATTGCCCGAAGGATGAGACATTCCCAAAAAGACAGGAAGCGGAAACTAAAGTGGAAGTTGGTTGGGGGAGGAAGTATTTCGGCGGAGCTCTCTAACTAAGCGACTAGCCAGCGGCAGGCAGACAGGAGTCATAAAAACACACGCAATCTCCTTAAGCAAATTTAAATTACGTGAGCTCCGCTTCGCCCCGGGTGCATTCATTAAACGTCTGCCCGATAATTAACGCCCTTATGTCCCCGAAACATCAACAGAGGTCCCAGCTTGGCAAAAAGTGTCGCCGTAGCTGCCTTCGAGGGACATTGTCCTGCGTCCTGTCCGAAGGCCATTGTGACTAATTGATTCGCTCAAACAAATGTCCCGTCGCAGCCTACCCTCGGCCGGCATAATTTTCTTTGGAATATTTAGCCGGCGAAAAAATATTTGAATTTGCGGCGGCTAGTTAATAGGATTCTAATGCGCTTCTTGAGGAGATTTTGTGCAGGACACAAAGGAGAATTTGTCATGGGAAGGGATGTAATGTCGTCGTTGAAATGGACACCAGTAAATATTGAACACAAATCACAAGCCAGGGGAAAGGTATAAAATCAAAGATGAAATGTAGACTTCATTAAGAGGCTTTGAAATTTGCAGTTTATTGCTGAAGGATTTACAGGGAATTTGCTTTGAATTAATGTGGAATATTAAGGGAATATGCATTGAATTACTAGCAAGGAGTAAGAAGATTAAGGCTATTCCTAAAAATTTAACTAAATGAAGAATGATTTACAATCTTAAAGCAAGAGAAGCTGACAAGGCGAATAAATAAATGACAACAGTTTAAGGCCAAAAAAAATAATTTAAAAATGGATTCAAAAATGTGTCCTATCTTTTTAAACTTCAAAGACAAAACACGTAACTAACTCCCTTTTATTGTTCTTTTAATTAAGGCAAGGCAAACTCTCGGCATTTATTTCATTTAATTCTAGGTAAGAAAATGCACAAATTCTTTACCTGGATTTTCCTAACTGCCCCCCGATTATCAGGCTTCAACTGCCAGATTTATTTTTAATAAAAAATTCTCTGCACCGAGAATCTGCACAAAAGTTGGGAGATGAGTTTCCAGCAGCCACTGACCATTGCCAGGCTCTGCTCACATCCCGCAGGACCTGAAAAACCTCCTCCTGTCCAAAGCCAAAGAGGAGAGTTATGACAACAAAAGGGCTTGTAAGCGGGAAAAGTTCTCAGTGCTCGACCGAACCGAGTTTTCCGAACCCTTTTGTTTTTCCCACATGACACATAAATAACTGCAACTGGTCAGTGTCGGGTTTAGCTTCCGATTCAGCTTCGGATTTCGATTCAACTTCAACTTCAGCTTCAGCTGTTTTGTTAATTGAATCATTAGGGGTGTGGAACCAGAGACAATGCCTCCATAATCATTATGAGTGATTGCAGGCAGTCTAGAGACAAAGGCATGGCCTTCAAAAGTAATTGAATAAGTCACCCAGCTGGCCGGCCATTTCACTCGTGTAACTCCAGATGCAATTCCCGGCGATCCCCTTGTAATCCTCACGAAGGGGTTGCCAACCACTTGAGGAGCGGGTTTATCTGCGATGCCCCTTTTACAGCGACTGATCCATAAAGTAGAAGAAGGCTAGCCGGAGGATGTGACTTGAGGATTTTCCAGACTGATACACTCCAGTGCCCTAGCACGGGTCAATAACTTCCTTCCGAGTGCAATGATATTTATTTTTGGAGAGTGCATAAGGTCGTGGGATCTGTACAGCGGAAGAGGATTTCAGAAGAAGAATTTCAGAGATATTTGTAGGGTTCTGTACATAATTGAATTATATTTGAAATAATATTATTAGCAGCAAAGAATTTTACATATTTAATATGGATTTTATATATTACGTTGTTATAAAATTGAAATAATATTATTTGTCTTGGAAAATTGTAAAGACCAGCAGAAGAAGCTAAAATTCTTAATTGGAACTTATTTCTATGAGGAAATAGGTTCTATTCCAATTTATTTTATTCAAGAAACTATTTTGCAATTTATATTTAAATTGATTACTTATATGTATAATTTATTTATATTTAAATCCACACAGATTAAAATATACATTATTTCAATTTTATTGTACTCCTCTTTAATTATTAAACTTCTTTCTATAACAATATTAATTTCCATTAAAACCTAAACGTAACCTTTAAGAACGCTGTTAATTTACTCTAATTTAATTCAAACTCTCCTTTAATTTAATAGACCTACAAACTAGATAAACCCTTTCCCAGAAAACCCTTTTCCCTGTGCAAAAAAAAAAAGAAACTTCTGTGCAGAAACTGAGCTCATCCGGACCCAAGGCAAGTTCATCTTTCTCCTGGCCCAGCTGTTGTCTAAGCTCGGTTTCACATACCCAAAACCCGGACTCAGTGTCAGTTTACGGCGCTGGGATATCATGTCAGCGCTTTGACTGGCATTTAACTTGCCCTTGTCGCCTTGTTTTATCCAGGCTGCAACATTTAAAGGGCTTAAAACTTTAATTAAAAGGACCGACCGACCGACGGAGGGAATCCTGAGGCACAGCTGGGACACAGCATTTTGCTGGCTGTTAGCATTTGATCTATGTGCTGACAGCGTGGCTGGGAGGGGAGCTGGTTCCCAGTGCATTCCGTAATCGGATACTTTTATTGCTGAAAGGATAAACCGCAAACTGCTCGGCAGGGCCATCACATAATACATTTTATAAGAATTTTTTTCGTACCGCGCATAAGCAGCTTAAAGTCGCGCTCTGCCTGCAACGAAACTTTACGACAGTTGTAACGATTCTTTTCCGCTTTTTTTTTTTTTTTTGCTCCGGCTTCTCTTTTGTTTCAAAAGGAAGTGCTGTCCTGTGTCCTGTGTGCTGATCTCATATAAAAATATTCTTGGCTAGCAATAAAATTGATGGATTCGTTGCGCGCAGCGCTCAATAAAAAATGTTGCAAGCCGAGTATCAGAAATGCATTAAATTCGTAATTCCGAGCTACTGATTCCCGTTTCCCAGACAGGAAGTCCTGCTGCTTAGCACACCTTCAGAGACAGCGACTAAGCACATTAAAGCGTTAACTGGGCATTATTCAAATGGCGGCCACAGTAAGCACATTAAATGGGATTATGCATGGGCAATAAACGCGCCGCCAAGTCGCCCATTTATTACATATGCAAACTCCAAGGACCTTTGCTGTGCTCAGGCGATCCTCGCTGGATATCCTTGGTGGTGGCATCGCAAAAAGGGTTACATCATCTGCTGTGTGCTGTCTGCTCTTCGTTTTGCAAAATCCCTTTGTCTTCCAAAGAGAGTCCTGAATGCAGTCCTTCGCGTTGCATCTTAAGTAGCTGCCGTACATAAAGGGTGAGTCCCTGAAAGGATTGAGACCCCTGTCCTGCCACCGGGTGTTGTAATAAAATGTTTACAAATTTCTGCAAAATGATTTTGCATGTGCCAAATGGTTTGGTGAAAAGTTCTCAGTTGATTTATCGCTCAATGAGCTTGTCCTGGCGAATGGTTACTCCTGGTGATGATGGCTTCATCAAATGGCTGGGAAAATCTCCAGGGGAGTGAGTGCATTTCCCTGGCAAATGAACACGTATTTGCACATTAATCAAAATTTAATTAAAGGTTTACTGAGAATAATTTAAGGTGTGAGATTAAGTTGCAGAATTAAGTTTTAATCTATGATTTTTTGCTTGCAAAATGATATTGCTAATGCAATATTTAGTTTAAAAATTTTAATACCTAGAAAACAATATATTATTTAAGATTTGAAAGCTGTTATTTATACTGTTTCAATTATACCATAAGAACATATTTTTAAAACCCTATTTGGTTAATTTTTAGATTTTTAAATCCTTACTTCTTGCGGGATATTATAATTTGAGTCAGAAGAAGTCATTTCCGACCCTATAAATCATATATATTCTTAAAGAACATCAACAGCCAAATTAATTTAGCCATGTCCGGAAGAAAATAAAAATTTACACATATTTTTCTAAATTGTATACTAATTTTTTATTTGCATCAAGAAATTTACATTTACACAAAATTTAATTTTGAAAAATTGTTTACTTGGATGTATATTAACTTATTAACCTTTTAAAAACTAGCACAAAAAATTTTTTTTAATAAAGATTAATGCAGTTTTGTCTCAGTTATGACCGATTTTAAATTCGATCCACTTCCAAACTGGAAGGCTTTCCGAAGTTATTTTCCTATATTTTTGATGAATATTATTGTATTTCCTTACCTTTTATTTTATTTATCTGCATTTATGGTAAAAAAAAATATCTTCAAAGCTTATTGAGCTAAATTTTTGCTTGGAAATTATAATGAAATGTTTGGTGTAATTTACGCTTGAAGTAGCAGCAGCTAGAATGCTTTGAGATTTAGTTTTGATTGATTTTTTTATATTCTTTGGCCAATATAATATTTAAATGTTTCTTCAACAAGGCCCTTGTAATAAACGTTTCTTCAATTTATTTTAAATAGTAATTAATAGTTAATTCTTTTTAAAAATACCCTAAATCCAATGTAACCTAAGGACACTCTTCTCTCAGCCTAAGACCTTGTGATGTTTTCCAAACACACAGACTCCCAGTACTGAACCCATTAATCTATGTTGAATGAAATTTGAATAGTGAAACCCTTTGGGTCATAATGAAAAATGACTCCCAATTGAAAAATGACGCCCAATTCGGCGGCTCATATGCAAATTTTCCAAGGAGAGACGAAAAGGCGAGAAGACAGATCGCAGAGCTCAGAGAAAATGCATTTCTCGATATTCGCGCATTAATTACAAACGCAATATTTACAAAACAAATGTGTCGCTTTATGCAGGGAAAGGGAGGAAACTCCAGGAGGAGTGAGGCAGATGTCCGCTGTCAACCCCTTTTTTGGAGTGACAAAAATTACAAAGATTACAACTTAATTTCGACTTTTCAGCCCTCTCGGGTTGAGTGCCGCCGGACGGGGCATTTACATACATAAATCTAAGATCTCTACTGTGTCACTGGAAAAGACACTCGAAAATGGTTGAAAATATTTTGTCTGCCATTGTGTAGATGGAAAAACCCCTTCTTGAGATTCAGGTAAGTCCTTGGCATTTGCATTTCCCTCTGACAGCAACTCTGCTTTGTCCTTTCACACCTCCTCGCGGGAATGGGTTTCGGGTTTTTGAGAAGTTCTCTTGGCAGATATCACACTCCACTGCGTTTTGTAAATATTTTGATTGCATTCGGTGGGATTTTTCACCATCTTCGGGGGAACTAGAGTTTAGTGTTACTGGACGGGAGCAGCTCCAGTTCCCAGTTGCCAGTTGCAGGCACCAATTAGCAGAGTTACCCGGCAGACGCACTCACCTGTGGCCAACTGTCTGCGCCCTCGTACCTGCATCGGCCAGTGCCTCAGGGCCAAATCAAAATTGCAGCCAGCACTTCCTTTGGCTTCCTTCTGCTACCCCTCGGGTTTCACACGTTATTCAGTGAGCATAAAGCGGCGCGTATTTAGGCCAGGAAAAAAAGAAGGAAAATGGAATGAAAACTACAAGGGGGAAGACCAGCAGCAAAACAATGCCAACAACACACAATCCACTTGACCAAGCCTACAGTCTTGATGCCAAAAAGCCAAGTCGCCGAAGCGTTGGATTTGTAACGTATTTTCCGTTTATAACTCGGAAAAAAATGAGGGCTCTCGGGGGACACTTCTTTAATTGTTCAGACTGTTAAAATTTACGCTGCGCCTTCGACTTCGTTTTCTTCTCCTTATGAGATGTACGATAAAACGCATTTTCCCAGACAATTAAAACGAGGGGAAACTCGTCGGACTGCTGCAGTCATTTAGTGGCAATAGAAGAGAAGATGTTGATCGCCATAAAAGATATAAATATCTAGCTCCTTGATGGTCCCGCAATGTGAGACACTGGGTTAGCAGGGTTCCTTGGCCATTATGGGTCAACCAGGAGCTGTCGCTGCTATCTTTTTGGTGGTCAAAAGGAGCAATCAGAAAGGAAGAGGCATATTAACATTGGATAAGGGTCCAGAAAGGCAACTTAAATGACAAAGGAAGTCAGAAAAAATAATAATTAAAGGAAATGTATGAAAAAAATTAATTTTTATTGCTTAAGAAAGTATTTGAAGGCCAAGTGTGTATCTAAATATTTTAAATATTTAATTGTTCAGCAATTATATTTCCTATAAATATGTTTGTTAGCAGCAACATATATGAAAACCTTATAAAAACATTAAATTGTATGTAAACTAGATTTATAATACATTAGTATATTGGTTAATTAAATGGTAAATAAAATTAAGGGAATATAATGATTGCAACTATGAACTGAATGATGGTTTAAAAAAATTAAAACCATAAATCGGTCTACAAATCATCAACCAGAGCCAAGCAATTAAAATGTGAAAACACCTCTTTTAAATTTTGAAAATCTTTCTAAGTTCTAAAACAATATATATTTAAAACTAAAATTACCAACGACTTAAAGAATATTTTACAATATTATAAAGTCTAAAAATATTGCCAAAAACTAAATAATGTTTACGATTTATTTTAGTTCGCCTTGCTGGAGTTCCTGCACTTACAAGTTAGAGTTACAAAATGTACTTCCAATATTATACAAAATATTATTTAAAATAATATACTATTTAACATTACAAACAAATCCCCTGCAGTACAAACTCTTTCCCATTTCCCTTTAATTTGCATTCTTTTTTAGTAATGAACCTAAAAAGAAAAACATTTGCCAAATTACGAAATAAGCATTTCTACCCTTCGATTCGATGACAGCACCGAAATTAATAGTGCCAGCCATTATTTTTACCTTTTTTCGAGTTTTCATATTCAAATTACATTTCAAAATTGATTAATGGGTGAAAAAATTTGCATAGGGATGCGCTGTGCCATATGTGAGGAGGCTTAATTAAGGCAGAGGCATCCCCGAATCCCCGAATGCATTCCGTATTCCAGCAGGCACGCGATGCAGGATATTTCGGTGGACAGATGGGCAGCAAAGGACACCCCCACACATCCGATCAGTATGCTAATTTGTCCAGAATTCCTGGCATTACCACGCGACAAGGACACACCGCACGCGATAAAGTCCGCGGCTAGTTTTCGGTCCTAATCGAGATCGGGCTAAAATTAGAGCACTAAAAGGAGCAACCAGAGGGAGAGAAGGGAGTGAGCCTGCAACGGCAGCGCAGTATTTCGCGCAGCTGTGGCTCTAAATTAAAATGCATTTTACGCAACTGCTCCTCGACTAGATCCGGGCTTTAGATCCTGCAGCTGTTTCCCCCCTCTCGTATTTTTCCGTATTTTCCTAATGGCACGCTCTCAACACTTGAAAAGGACACCCCCGCCAGGACCGGTACTCCTGTGTTTTTCGTGGAAATTTACGCATTTTCATGCTCGACTACCGTTGAACAGAGAGGACGGCCGAAAATAGATTAGCCGCTCTCAAAGGATATTGAACTCGAAACTGGAAAGTGCCGAAAGGGACGAGCCCAAGGACTCGGCTGTGGGTCAGTTGGACAATTACCAAGGGCCGCGCGTGCCTCGATCGGAGTGTTCTGGCCCAGGATAATTGCCTCAAGTGCCGACAGATTGATGGTTCCGTTGGTCCTCTTGCAGGATATATTTCAATTGTCAGCAAAGCCTGATGAAGTATGTAATTTTGGTTTAATAAAAGGAAACCACCTTCTGCTGGAACATTTAAATTAAAAACGATTATTTTTTTATCTCTAGGTTTTTTTTTTTATTTCATATTTGATAATGTTTTTTTTAATTGTTCCAAAATGGTATGTATGTTTGTTATTAATTATGGAACAAAAGATAATTAATTTTAAAACTTTTACAGTGTTTAGTATTTTTTAGTCATTTTTTCACAAAAAAAATTATATTTAAACATGTCAATTGTAAAGTTTAATTTAAAATTTAAACTACCTCATAAAGTGCGCCATAAAACAATTTTACAACACTTCTCAGCGGGAAAACTTTGCCAGACAGTTAAAAAAGGAACTGTTTGATATTGCCACCAATTAGTTTTTTTAACCACCAGAAGACTATCGATAGGTTTTCTACGAAACAGTTCTATGAAAACAATCGGTAACTTAAGATATTTTTCGTTATCCTTTTTTGATAGTTTTGGATTTACTTGTGAAATTACAAGATTTTTGTAATTTATTACAAAATTAAACGATGCATCGAATTTTTTGTTACCCCCAAGCCCCGAATTTCTCTCTGCGGCCCTGCTTGGATGTTTGGCTTTAGTAGTCTGACTGATTCAGTTTTTGAAAAATGCGCCAAATAGGCAACCACAACCAGTATGTAGTTCGTCGCCTTGAGAAAAATATCGCAAAACATAAAATAATATCGCTTTTTCGATATTTAGGAAATTAAAAAATCGTGATATAAATATCATCCTTAGCAAGAAACATCGATGAAATTTTGATACATTATCAACAACCAGTGATGTCATTTTTTTACAAAAAAAGCTGGAATATCAAAAAAATAAAGCGGAAAGAAAGCTAAGAAAAAAGCTTATTTTTATAAATATGCTAAAACGTTCGATTTTGGGTACATTTGAGCTGCTGTAACTTCAATAATAATTTTTTTGTTTCCTTCTTACCCATGGCCGCAGAAAGAAAATCACTGCCCGGGGGTAATTTTAATTTATCTGTATTTGGGATAATGTCTTTTGAATTTATATCTATATTTTTTTATACATGTTGTCAAATGCGCCGCACTCAAAAATATATTGCAAATATGGATATAAATTCAAAAGAAAAATTTATATTTAAACACTTGTTTCGGAGGGTACTTATTAACGAGAAAAAAACATAAATTGTCTCGAAAACCAATGGGCTAAGCAGGCTACTGTGGCTAAGCAGGTGGTAATTGAAAAGTGTGCCGATCGAAATACATTTTTAACTATCAAACTCAATTAAAACATCACTTAAATATGGTACAAGTTATAATTAAATAAAGTTGCTTTCATTAAAAAAAAAAATGCTGAATTCCCGCTGTCCGCGGTTTTCCATTTTTTCCCGCGATCAAAATTCAAAAAAAGCCAAATATGTCGGGAAAAAAGCGGAAAGGACATCACTGAGCATCACTATTGCAATTTCCACCGTGTGCTGCCTGCAAGTTGCGTGTTCTTTATTTAAATTATTATTGTTATTACTGTGCAATAAAGCCGGAATCCACTCCTAGCGTCGGACAGACCGTAAATCGAAGGGAATCGCGTAGCCAGACGTTCCGTTGTCTCGTGTTTGCGCGTTGTGTCCGTGTGTGCCATTGTGCGTGTGTTTCTGTGTCTCAGTGTGCGTGTGCGAGGGGAGAGCGGGGCAGCCGCAAGAATCGCAATTCGCAAGTTATTCTCGACAGCTCTGTGAAATGTCGTCGAGCGGCCAGCAATTGGTGGCCGATTCACCAGCCTGCAGCAGCTCCGACAGATCCCCCCTGGCCAAGAAGCGAAGATTGGAGCTGGCGGCGGCCGAGAACGAGGAAGCCGGCGCTGCGACGAGCAGCAGCAACAACTACGAAAATCACGACAAAGCAGCAGGCGGCGTTGACATTTCGAGCGAGACAACAATAGAGCAGCAGCTGGAGCTGTGTGTATCGTCGTCCACCTCTGACACGTGTGCCCTGAACGCGACGGCGAAGCGAGCGAACGAAACAGCGGCGAAAGCGAACAGCGACGACGTTAGTACTTCGTCATCAGTGGAAAAGGAAAGCAGCAGCAGCAAGCGACCGGAGAAGCGGAATAACTTGGACATCGAAGCCTCCTCCTCAGCCAACTCAAGCTCCTCCAGAAGCAGCTCTAGTGCCGCTAACAACAACGTCAGCTCCAGCAATAGCAGTAGCAATAACAACAACAGCAGCAATAGTCGGCATTTAGGAGGTAGTAGCATGGCTGCCAACAATGCCGCCGCTGGCGGAGACATCGACGAGTCTCTGTACTCGCGCCAATTGTACGTCCTCGGACACGATGCCATGCGCCGGATGGCCAACTCGGACATCCTGCTCTCTGGCCTGGGAGGACTGGGGCTGGAGATAGCCAAGAATGTGATTCTGGGCGGTGTGAAATCAATCACCCTGCATGACACAGCAACTTGTGGGGTATGTGTGTTCCGTTACGCAGCAGCGTCGGCGGGGGGAGTGTGGCGAAAAATCGATAATTTTCCTTTGACGCAGCGGAGTGCGCGGGAAATGCACAGACAAAAACTAACGGGGGGTGCCAACCCTGGCATTGTGATTCATACTCGGACGCTTTTCCAGAGTTTTCGCGCGAAATTAGGTTAGGTTAGCTTTTATGTTCTAGCCTTTTCGCTGGCAAAAAAGAAAGAAAAAAAAAGTGCGTGTAATTCGCTTTTCTTTCTTTTTCTATTTGCGTCAAAAAGTCTGCGCCATGCAAAAAGTGTGCGAACGAGACCACTATAGGGTGTTGCAAGTTTGTGTGTGTGTGCGCGCATAGCGGTCTGGAAATGTTTTTGCACTCCGCTTTGCTGCCGTCTTTCGCTTTTGTTTTATACTTGGAAACGCAACAAATACTCTTTTGTTAGTCATAACCGCCGCCGCCGTCGCCCGCTCTCTTCGCCTTTGGCTAATTTCATCACCAGAATGCAATTTGTTAATTTTGGATCTTAATTCTCATTGCAGCTCCAAGACTTGTCGTCTCAGTTCTATCTCACCGAGGCCGACATCGGCAAGAATCGTGCGGAGGTCTCTTGCGCTCAGCTCTCTGAACTAAATAACTATGTGCGTACGCTCACGCACACGGGTCCACTTACGGAGGACTTCCTGCGCCAGTTCCGCGTCGTGGTGCTCACCAACTCGGATGCCGCCGAGCAGCAGAGGATTGGCAAGTTCGCCCACGACAACGACATTGCTCTGATTATCGCCGAAACGCGCGGCCTGTTCGCCAAGGTGTTCTGTGATTTCGGGGAGAACTTCACCATCTACGACCAGGATGGTGCCCAGCCGGTGTCCACCATGATAGCCAGCATCACCCACGACGCTCAGGGAGTGGTCACGTGCCTGGATGAGACCCGTCACGGCTTCAACGACGGCGACCACGTCACCTTCTCTGAGGTGCAGGGTATGCAGGAGCTCAACGGCTGCCAGCCCATCAAAATTACCGTACTGGGACCCTATACATTCAGCATCGGCGACACCAGCAAGTTCGGCGAGTACAAGAGCGGCGGCGTGGCCACGCAGGTGAAGATGCCCAAGACCGTCAGTTTTAAGCCCCTGGCGCAGGCCACCGAGGAGCCCGAGTTCCTGATCACTGACTTCGCCAAGCTGGATGCGCCCGCCACCTTACACTTGGCATTTAATGCGTTAACCTGCTACCGCAATGCCAACAATGGAGCTTTGCCGCGTCCTTGGAACGACGAGGATGCCAACAACTTCCTGCAGCTGTGCCGCGACAGCAGTAATGCAGATATCGACGAGAAGCTGGTGCTGCAGTTCGCCAAGATCTGCTCGGGCAACACATGCCCGCTGGATGCAGCCATTGGCGGCATTGTGGCCCAGGAGGTGCTCAAGGCGTGCAGTGGAAAGTTCACTCCGATCTTCCAGTGGCTGTACTACGATGCCCTGGAGTGCCTGCCTGCCGGAGGTGTGCCGGAGGCGGAGGCCCAGCCTGTGGGCTCACGCTACGATGCCCAGATCGCCATCTTCGGCAAGAAGTTCCAGGAGAAGCTAGCCGATTCCAAGTGGTTCATTGTTGGAGCCGGTGCCATTGGCTGCGAGTTGCTGAAGAACTTTGGAATGCTCGGCCTGGGCGTGGGCAAGGGCCAGATCTTCGTCACCGACATGGATCTCATTGAGAAGTCGAATCTGAACCGTCAGTTCCTTTTCCGCCCACACGACGTGCAGAAGCCCAAGGCGCTGACGGCGGCCGATGCCATTAAGCGCATGAATCCGGACGTAAACGTCACATCTTATGAGCTGCGCGTCGGCGCTGAAACCGAGAAGGTCTTCTCCGAGGATTTCTTTGGCAAGCTGGATGGCGTGGCCAATGCTTTGGATAATGTGGATGCCCGTATCTACATGGATCGTAAGTGCATTTTCAACCGCATCCCGCTGGTCGAGACAGGAACCCTAGGCACCTTGGGCAACGTCCAGGTGATCGTGCCCTTCGCCACCGAGTCGTACAGCTCGTCTCAGGATCCTCCAGAGAAGAGCATTCCGATCTGCACGCTGAAGAACTTCCCCAATGCCATCGAACACACTCTGCAGTGGGCCCGCGACGCCTTCGAGGGTGTCTTCAAGCAGAATGCCGAGAACGCTGCTCAGTACATAAGCGACCCACAGTTCACCGAACGCATTGCCAAGTTGGCGGGCATTCAGCCCCTCGAGATTCTCGATTCCATCAAGGTGAGCTCATCTGCGTTATAAGTTATATTTTAGATTGTAAATTAACCTTATCTACACTTTTGTATCTACAGAAAGCCCTGATCGACGATAAGCCAAAGAGCTTTGCTCAATGCGTTGAGTGGGCTCGTCTCACCTGGGAGGATCAATATGCCAACCAGATCAAGCAACTGCTCTTCAACTTCCCACCCGATCAGATCACCTCTAGTGGTCAGCCGTTTTGGTCTGGACCCAAGCGCTGCCCCGACCCACTGGTCTTTGATGTGAACGATCCTATGCATCTGGACTACATCTATGCGGCGGCCAATCTCAGGGCGGAGGTCTATGGCATTGAACAGGTGCGCAATCGCGAGACAATTGCCGAGTTGGTGCAACAGGTTAAGGTGAGTGTTTTCGCATGGAATTCAAGATGGAGCCATCTCTGAATTTTAATCATTTTCAGGTGCCAGAGTTTAAGCCACGTTCGGGCGTCAGGATCGAGACTAATGAAGCAGCTGCCGCCGCCGCGGCCAACAACTTTGATGATGGCGAGGTGGACCAGGATCGCATGGACAAGATCATTACGGAGCTGCTTAAGAATGTCGATAAGTCCTTAAAGATCACTCCCCTTGAGTTCGAGAAGGACGACGACAGCAACTTGCACATGGACTTCATTGTGGCCTGTTCGAATCTGCGCGCCACAAACTATAAGATCCCACCCGCCGATCGTCACAAGTCCAAGCTAATTGCGGGTAAGATCATACCCGCCATTGCCACCACAACATCGGTGCTTTCTGGCTTGGCTGTGCTGGAGGTGATCAAGCTGATTGCCGGCCACCGCAATCTCGACCAGTTCAAGAATGGCTTTGTCAATCTGGCGCTGCCGTTCATGGCCTTCTCGGAGCCGCTGCCCGCCGCCAAGAACAACTACTACGGCAAGGAGTGGACGCTGTGGGACCGTTTCGAGGTTACCGGCGAGATGTCGCTGCAAGAGTTCCTCAGCTACTTCGAGGAGAAGGAGAAGCTGAAGATCACGATGCTCTCCCAGGGAGTATCTATGCTGTACTCGTTCTTCATGCCCAAGGCCAAGTGCTCCGAGCGCCTGCCGCTGCCCATGTCGGAGGTGGTGCGTCGCGTGTCCAAGCGCCGCATCGAATCGCACGAGCGCTCGCTGGTGTTCGAAATCTGCTGCAACGACGTCGAAGGCGAGGATGTGGAGGTGCCCTACGTTCGCTACACGCTGCCCTAAGCCCATATATATTCTTAATTTAACCATTAAATTATTTAATGATCCCGTTTGGTCGTCGGAGTCACGCGCACCTCAAAACAGAAATGAAATGTCTAGCTGTTTGTATTTAAATTTAAAACACATTAACACTACCCGAGGGATGGCAGGAACAAACACGAGGAGCAGCAGCCCAGATCTAGAAATTATATATATATATTATGTGTGTGTATCCTCTAAGGAATGGCAAATGAATTCGCAACATACGAAATACAAAGACTCGACTTAAAGCAAAACCTAACTGCATCTGAAGAAACTCCTCTGCTCAGCATAGTTGTAAACGAATCAGAATGAAATTTACGTAACACTGGAGTTCGCCTCCAGAAATCGCATTGAGTAATTGAAAATTTGAAAATGGGACTTGGACACTGTTCCTCAGCCCGGCAGTAAAAATGTTCACATTTCACTCATATATTTTTTTTATATGATCGTATAAACTAATTACATCATTGTATTAAACAAAGAAGAAAAACGGAGAAAAGCGAATGAATAAAGCTGTATATTTCATATGGTAATCGCCCCCCGCGAGATGATGATGTCTTGGCTAATTTCGTTTATCACTTGGTGGCGTTTCAGTAATCCCATTTTCCATTTCCCCCGAGTCGGTTGCAAACTTGAAATTGTAATGCATACTGCACAATAAGGATCTATCCATACGCTGCTGCCAAGAGTCAGTCAAGTCAGTTGGCAGAAAGTTACGTGACACAATTAAATATTTTATGCCCTCTCAAGACGTTTATGCCACTCGCACTCCCCGGAGGAGGCTGCCGCTACTGATTCTGCTGCTGCAGCTCCTGCTGCCACCGAAGTGCAATTGGCAAGTGCCGTAAAGTTGTGATGCTGGAGGAGGAAGGCTCGAGAGGCGAAGCGGGTGGCGTAGTATAATTAAATATTACACGCAATGCAACTGAAGTATGGCCAAAGTTATGCAGCTCTGCGTCTTCCTCTTGGCCCTCTGTGGCTTTTCGTGAAACTTGCTTAAATTATGCAGATAATGAAACAAACAGGAGTGCGGGGGCTGAGTGCGTGTGAGGGGAATTCAGACGTGGCCGAAATGGATAGACAGGGGAATCCCCGCAGAGGAAGGCTTTGCATCTACTTTCGTCCAAGTACTTAGCCAGTTTTGGGCAGGCTAATCAAAGTTAACGACCGTCCTTTGCCTTGGTAACAAATCATTTTGTGATTTTCGGCTGCAGTTTTACTGGGTTTCCTGGCCGTCTAATGCAGATTTTCGAGCTAAACTTGAATAGTTTCAAACAATTATGCACAGCTTCGTTAAAGAATATTAACTACTTAAAGATTAGCTTTAGTTTGGACATATATGCTTGTATTTGGTGATGTAAGAGATGATTTATATTCTAATTTGTTATTATTTATCAGACCATAATTTATTATTTGAAAGGTTACATGTTGTATAGTCCTTAGATTTTTCTGCTGATTTCCTTAAGAATCCGTTATAAGCGGTCAGAATATTTAAGTTACATTCGGCGTGCCGAAATCAGGTTTCTTTCTTAATTTTCTTTAAATATTATCAGAAATCATGAAATTAAACATTTAAGGTTAAGTATCCTTTGCTAAAACAGCGATATCCTTTTCATAACTCCTAGTTTCAGCCAGTAATTTTTCAAAATAATAGAATTTTAATTTGTAGTTCCTTATAAATATTTAATAATATTATATTCCATCTCTTTTAAATCGATCATTTACAGTCATTAGTTATTCATTCATTGAATTCAACAAAATTCCTTTCAATCTTTTCCTATAAAAGCCATTAAACTGTGTAATTTTCCCTCAATCGGATTTAACAAGAAAATAGATAGTGCAAATATATAGTTTATATTCATTTTAAAATTCTTTGTTATTGTATCTTTCTGCGTAATTCGTATGGATGAGCCACCAGCAGAAATTCAGATGCAAATCTCTACCCTTTTTTTATTTGTTTAACGTAAAAGAATACCATATAGTGTGCGTCAGGCAGAGAGGCTGTTGACTCATGGGAAAAAGAGGGTCTCTGGATGGCTTGATCTCTTTTTATCTTTTTTTGGGGAAGCACTCACCCATGGAACCGCTTTCAGGTGTGAAAAAAGAGGCACAGCAGAAATTCGTACGGCAAAACACTCGTAAATCCCAAAATCGACTTTCGGTCTTATCTCCACTTTTGATCGAGCTAATGGGTCCGTCAGTTTTTAATATACCCATGAGTTTGCCTCAGGGAAGGGCATTAACAGTTCGAGCAGCTGAAATTGTAAAGTCTTTTGTTTTACTCCCACAACCTGTTGGCTAATATCCAAAAATAATTGCGGTTTATTTGTCATGCAAATCGGATGTGGAATTTTAATTTTTACTTGTTGCCATATTAATTGTGCTCCCTTTGCCATTGAGTGAGTGAATTCAATAAATTCTCCGTTGGCCGTGTGACACTTTCCGTGCGATAATGAGCTACAAACTCTGCCGAATGTGATTAATGAATATGTTAAATGGAAATCGTCAGAGGTGGAGGTGCCTCTGCCATTTTCCCTAGATGGACACATCAAGGCGAGGGGCGAGAGCAATGCTCGGAGCCAGGGAAAATCGGAGTGCATTGGATGCATATTTTAATTAATTACTCGGATACAGAGATGCATCTGCCTGTTGTGGGGTGGTGGGGAGGAAGGTCAATTGGGATGGCATTTCCTGTCCATTTGAAAGCGACATTTGGCCAGAAGCCGTCATGCGTCATCCGAGAAAGTTTTGGCGCTGTGTAAAACACAATTAGTAATTGCTTTGATTTCCTGTCTGAGGAGGAACGTGTTCGATTTTGCGCACTTGGGAAATGGTAGTATGTAAATCGCATGTCCGACCACCGCTGGCTACATGTGCCCACTTCCATTTTAGATCACTCGAACAAGCGCCTCGAATTGAGTCACCCAGAGATTGCACAATGGAAAGAGAGATCTGTCTGAGGCCGACAGGCGTACACAGGAACCACACGATCCGCTCTGTAAGTTGAAATGAAAAGTATTATACAAGTTCTTTAAATTGCATTATTAATAATCGTTTTTAGGTAGTAACAAATTTGAATACTGGGTGAAGGCAGATTTGTATCTAAGATCTAAGTATATTACACATTATTTTTTAAAGCTTTAGTTTCGGATACTTTGATACAGTTTTTCTTTACATTTTGATTTGATTTGGTTTATGTCAACTTATGAAACCTGGCATGTTCCATCTCTCAAATATATCTTTCTGAACTTATTCTTCAAGTGCACTCCCAGGAACCAAGTGTTTGAAACGTACGCATATAAATAAATAAATTTTGCCATATCGGCCACACGTCCGTGCTCTCCCGCCCACGCATTTAATGCAACATTATATGTACCCACCCAAACCCCTACTCGTACATTATGCTTTCGGCCATCGCCAGACGACACTTGTCGTTCTCCATAATTGATTTCTCACGAACATGCATCCGGCAATTCAAAATTCGAGGCCTCTTCGGATTGAGATACAGATACAGATGCACATATAGATAACGATAGAGATACAGATACTACCATGGTGTAATCATAATTCACATTCTACGATGGATACTACAGGACGCCCGCCTTTCGCGCAATTGGAATGGAGGGAAACTGGCACTGATATGAGTTATCAGGCAAAAAGAGTGTATGGATTCGCAGAGAAATGCAATAAACAAGATAGTGTTCCACTGAGTCACTGACTTTAAAAGTTACTAACCTTTCTTACTTATGTTATGCTCTCGCCGCGGCTCGCCGATCCATCCGTTCATTATCAGCATGTTTTTAAATTCGCAGGAAGCGGACGACACGATAACGCCATTCGACGGACGATCCTGACCATGGCCAGCGGGGAATTTTACTATATTTTGGAATGATACATGGACATTTTCACCTAAGAGTTGCGTAAGCCTTTCAATTGAGTAATGAGTAGTACACCTTCGATTTGATAAGATATGATTTTAGCGTGATAATATTTCCGTGTTCTTACGCACCTTTCTGGGGCTTGACCATGTGTCATTGCTTTTAAGCAGAGGACACATATAATGAATTCAGTTCTTAAGTTCCTCTTTACATATGTAACTTGTGACACAACACTTCCGATATCTCATACGCAACCTTTGTGGGCTTCTTACTAATTTTTTTTTACTTTTTTTGTAGGTCAACTGCAAAGCTGAAATCGGTTTTGCATTCAATTTCGTGTTCAATTAGCACTT
>VNJV01005132.1:0-13617 GCA_008042635.1 Drosophila nikananu | reverse complement strand
CTCCGACTCCGACTCTGTGCACATTTTTGCTACGCCGCATTTTTAGCCAATTTAAAAAGTCTAATTTAAGCAGGCAACCCGGCGGCATTCGCCACGCACGTAATACGTAAACGTAAACGTAAGCCGCGGGAGGTGAGAGATGAGAGGTGAATCGGGGACTCCGCAAAGGATTGATCTGGTCTGGCTAATTTTGAGCACGTACGCATATAAATTTCATCAAAATTCCGCAGGAATAAACGTTTAAAACTTGCGAACAAAAAAAGGACTCTGGCTGTGAACAAAAAAATGCATATTAAATTATGGCGAGAGGAGCACAGGGAATTTTATTTCGGTAAAGGAATCCTTTTAGCTTGCATATTGTTGCTGTTGTCTGTCTGGCCTTTGTTTTTGTCACTGAACGCATAATAAACATGTTTATTAACATTTTTCGCTGGCTGCCAGGCAAATACAATAAATTAAGAGCGGAGGCCAGGCGACAGCTTGCAACATGTTGCACGCAACATTCATCAGCACCCGGCAGTGAGACAGCCCGAAAAAGCGAGGCAAATAAAAATAAGGGAAAAATAACAGAGATGCTGGAGAGGGAAAAATGAAATAATTATTTTCGGGTTCTGCGTAAATTGAGGAATTTCTCAGGAAAAAACTGGGTGAAGAAAGGAGCAGGGGGTGGAACAGGACAAATAAATGCTTTTGGTTATGTTTTTTGTTTGGAGGAGAAAAAAGAAATTTATGTTTTAAACTTGTATAATTTTAAAGAATTTTTAAAGTCTTGTGAAAACGAAAATATAAAGAGCTTAATTTTAAGACAATCCTGAAAAACAGGAACTATTTTGAAGGTACCGGTAGTTACATGAAAAGAAAACTGCAAGGGAAATCATTTTTTTATTATATTAAAATTTATTAATATTAATATGTATTATGATATCAGAACTCTCTTATTTTTTGTTCATACCTAAGTTGTTTTTGTTTGTATAATTATATAAATAAATAATAATAAATAAATAATTATGCACAAAAAACCACACAATTTACCATAATTCACCAGCCAAAACCCACAAAGAACTTCAAATTTCCATTAAAAATTCCTTCTTGCCACATTTAGCCCCGAAAAAAATGCAAATTAAAATGGTAATTTTCCTGCATGTCCTCCTTTTAATTCCCCAGCCGAATGATCGAGACTCGGGGGCATTGCGGACTTGATTTAAAGGCTACTCGATACGACGACTCTCCTCGGGCCGTTCATTAAATGCACTTTATAGGGCGGCCAAGCGATCGTCGCTTTTTGCATTAATTTCACATGCAATTTACGCTGATTTATTTGATCTGCTGTTCTGTGCAGTCTTGGTCTGCTTTTCCCCCTGCCATGCTGTCTGTTTGTCACTCGGCTCGGGGGATCTTGAACCCGCTTCCTAAATTGGCTGTGGCCACAAAGGAGCCTCACTCCTCCGTCCGTTCGTTCGCCTCGGCTGCCTGTTGATTTGATCGATTTGTGTTGATTGCCTGTCAGGGGCCGATACAATGGCTCCTGGGCGGGAGAGGGACACCGCGGAGCGGCTCTTGTTAGGTGTCAGTTGGGGCAGTCAAGTGTTAAATATATATATGCACAGGGGCACTGGCAGGCAGGAGGCACCACGGAGTTTATGTTAACTAAAAGTGCATAAAATCCGCAAAAGGAGAAGCCCAGACCGACGCTTGTGTCAGTCAGCCAGTCAGTCAGTCAGTCAGTCACTTCAGTCACTCATTCAATTCATTCACTCACTCGGCTTTTATGCAGAATTGATGATGGCCAAGGTTTTCTCGCTTTTCTCTTCTCGGTAACGTGAGATTTTTAGTCACAGATATGGCCCGAGTGTGGGTCTTGTAAAATGATATTTGGGCTTGGCCTTTAAGCTCTGAGCTCTGAGCGGTTTTTGGTTAATATTCCAGGTGCTTCCTTGATTGAAATAAACTTGAATTAATGGGGTTCATTTCCTCTGCGACTCTATCTTCATTTTAAAGATTGCTTAGTCAGTCAGACGTGTCCCCCGTAGCTTCCTCTCTAGTTTTTAATGCAATTTCTTTACTCTTTGCTTGTTGCTTACTTCAATTCTATATTGTATATATATATCTTTGCGCTGTGTTATCATTCTAACGTAATCTTAATCACTTTGCCCAATGTTCATTCATCCACATCATCAATTTCCCCTTTCTGCTTTTGGCTTACTCCTTTGGCTTTTCCCGGCCAAAAAGAGACTTCAACTGCGGATGGATTGGCCTGAAGATGTCTTGAGTTCTTTTTGAGGGTCTCTCTCCTCTGCACTTTTCCGCTTTTCTTCACAATTTTCCCCCGCTGTGTGTGTGTGTGTGCTTTGTGTTTCTACATTTGCTTTTTATGCCGCTCCAAATAGGGAACTTTCTGCCGCCTTTATCAGATTTTTGCCAGTTGAAAGATCTGCTGTAAAAATCACTCCCGCAACTCTGGCACTTTTCCCCACTCGGCCGTCTTCCCTTCGCTTTCCCACTTGCATTTCAATCTATTTTCCACGCGCGTGCTTTCCCGGTTTCCCTTCGGTTGCCGATGCATCAGTCAGCCAGCCAGCCAGCCCGTCAGTCGACTGACAACGCCCAGAACTTCACCTCTGGTCAAAGGAACAGCATTTGCTACTTAATAGTTGGCTGTTGCTGTTGCTCTTGCTGTTGTTATCGCTTCGCAATCTGCCAGTTGCGACCTCTTATGGGCCAAGTTAGTTAGCCGGGAGGACGGTGGCCAGGAGGCAGGGGGTAGAGGGATTCCCCTCTCGACTGGCCATATTAAAAATGTATATAAAACTCTTAAACAAACCTTCCTTCAGCCGAATCTAGCTGTGATGGTCAATGGTCAATGGTTGCACTCCCTGCACTCCCTTTATGTACACTGGGAAATATTTGTGTAACTTTTGAACAGTAATTATGATTTTATAGAAACAAAAAAGATATGAAATATAATATATATTAAATATAAAAACAAGATTTTATCTTAAGCAGACTCTTTGCATAAAATCGTATTGAGATATAAAAGAATAAGTTTGATTTAATTTGTTCGAAGAACTTCTTTACAAAGACTTCAGTTTAAATTTAATAAAATTATTTTATAAGTAAAGTTCTTTACAATTTCATCATCGAATTAATAAATAACTCAAATCAAATAAATTTTAAACAAAACTTGAAGAACTTTCATAGAAGTTCGTACTTTTCGAATTATTTTGTTAACAGAGCTTAAAGAAACCTCACAGAACTTCATATTTAGGACCTCTTTAGCTCCCTATTCCCCATTTCTCTCAGTGTACAGCTGCTCCTGCTGATCCGCCTCCTACTTCTGTTGCTGCTGGTCCCTGCTGGTTCTTTATAGATTTCAATAATAGATTCTTCGAGTCGGTTTCCTTCGGTTGCGTTACTTGTCTGCATTGCCGCCGCGCTGCCTGGCCTGTGCCCTGCCTGCAATTTTCGTTCATTCGGCGTGCAAAATTGTTTTTCCTCGTTGGCTGCTATTTTCTGTAGGTTTATTTTCTTTCCTGTATTTTTTGCTGCTTGTGCCATTGGCCATGAACCCGCTGACGGCTCTTGTGGCTCTTTGCTCCCGGGCTCTCCTTCTAATGTGTTTCTTTTGTTTCGTTTTTGACTTTTCGGTCGCAATGCAGCTGCTGCTGCTGCTGCTGCTGTGCGTTGAACCTTTTGGCCAATTGCAATTGTTTCAGTTGCAAGTTGTTCTTGCTGTTGATGTTGCCACAATTCGTAGCGCTGCTTGTTGTCCACTTAAAGTGCCACATTTGGTAGAGCGAAAATTGCAGAATGCAGAATGCATGAGGTCAGGCGCATAGCACAGGAGGGGGAAACCCTTGCGGAAATTGCGAAAAACCCTCATTTGTGCGAAAAGCTGTTCATGGCAATGACTCCACTCCGCCATCGATGAGTTGGTTCTTGGCTTTAATGGTTATTTAGGGGGAATTTATATAGCTATCGATTTGGTAATCGATAAATGATGAGGGTTCTGGTCAGCAGCGGTAGATGGGTCTTAGGGAAAACAATTGCATTCTCAGATCGTTATTATCAATGGTAATCGGTTAACAAGAAGCCAATAAAACCGCTTTATAGGGAATCTCAAGGGGGATTTGTTTAAATAACAAAAAAATTGATTGTGAAGTGAGGGGAAAGTTTCATAATTTATGCACATATATTTTATAAACATTTATAAAAGAGTTTTAGAAATTCAAATAGCTTAATACCTCTTAACATATATTAAAGTTAATAAGAATCATAAAATCCACTTGATTAAAAAAGTTTTTCACTCTCACAAGTACTTATTTTCATAACTTAAACCTTCTTAGCTTCCATTTCAAGTCCTCTCACAATTCCTGCTCCCTCTTCTATAATTCCCTTTAAATAAAAATTAATTGCTTGGAAAATTGCTAATAAGCGGAAAGTGCGTGTCGCCGGGAAGAACATCAAAAGGCAACTAACCAGAGATTAAGATAGTTTTCCCAGCCAAGGATGTGTGTGGGTGGATGCAATGCTCCTGCAGCGAAACTTTTTCCACCGCAGATTGCGATTAACCAGTGCAGGAGGAGGATTACGAGGGAAACCTAGGTGAGAGGCCTTGTGAGTCCGGGATAAGGAACATCTCGCTCGAGGTTACGTTTACTAAGTGTGAATTTGGTGTCATCAGTGGGGAAAAATCAGCAAGGGAAAACTCAAGGGGGGCAAGAAGAGGGTCACAAACAAAAGTCAACGGAAATGTGCGAGTTTCGCTTGGGGCGCAACTAAAATTGGCAATGAAAATAAGCGTAGATTACGACTGCAGGAGGGGGAGACCCAGACAGAGCTGGAGTCAAGTTCCTGGCCATCATCAGGCGAAACCCATCAACGTGTAATGAGAAAAAGTTAACTCGCTTCCAGGCATTCGTTGGGTTCGCTGGGTGTTGTTTCTGTGTGCCCCGGCGTGTGTCTCTGATTATATCACTGCTGCCATGGAGCCCCCTGCCCTGAGTCGGGGGTGAGGTCATTATCTGGCCCTAAGATGCCAATGGACACATGCTGGTCACTCGGCGATGGGCTAAATGCTGCTATTTAAGTTGTAAAATTTAAAGGCAAGCCATAAACCTGAACCAAGTGTAGGATGGCGGATAAAGTCATTTTTGGGAATGATTTCAATGGGTTTTCAAGGCTTTTAGGAATTGAAAAAGTTGCAAACTTTAGCTTGGACTTCAAAGAGGATTTTGCAGGGGAAAAAATAAATAGGGTTGGTAAATGGAGACTTAAGGGACTTATGAACATAAAAAATGGGCTTATGAAAATCTAAAAAGCAAGCAAATGTTTTCTAGATACTTTGATTATAAAAGTATCTAAAAGAGATATAAATTTTTTATTTTCCTTTTAAATATTTCTCCCAAGCAAACCTCCAATTTTCTCGCTCATTACTTCTTACCTTCAATTGACTTTCAGTTTCGTAACCCAGAAAACCAAAGCCTTACATAACTTGAGGGTACCATTAACCCAAAGAAAAGGAAATCAATTAGGCACAGTTTCCAGCTCACATCATTAATAATTTTTTTGGGCCATGATGTACACACACACACGTCATGGAGTGCCAGAAAATGTGTCAAAAACTGGGGTTTTAAAGCGGACAACATTAGAGTATAATTAACACGCCCTTTTTCGGGGAGTGCTCAGTATAAACTTTGCCAGTTTTATGTTTTTTTTTTGTTTTGGCCAACTTTTGTGATGCAAATGAGATTCGAAAACAGGCTGCGGTTGGTGTGTGAAATTTATCGTATCGTTTTGGGACCAAATAATTCGCAGCTGGAGGTCCACGTCCACCCACATGCACAGTGTGTCCATGAGTTCCAATTTGATTTCACGCTGCGCTGCATCACTCATACGCCCCGTACTCACCTCTCTCGTTTGATACCTCACACAGAAAAACCACACAACAAATTGCCATCACCTAATGGTATGCAAATTATGAAAATAAGCCTTAGTTTTGTATACTGAAATCAACTTTACATAACTCGTAAATAACTCATTTTCTTGTTATCTTTCCCTCTCGTTGCAGGTATGTTTCAGCTCCAGAGTTATCTGCCCGAAATATCGGAATTACTGTGATGCCCAAGTGAGTTTTGAATTGGGTTTTAATGCGATTTGCATGAATTATGGTTACGAGCTTGCCCAGGAGCGTGGGTGTGGCAGCTCCTTCTCTCAGTGTTGGTGTTGTGACATGTTATGATGTTGTGAGCAATCCAATTTGGTTTCGGTTCACGTCATAAATAAGAGGGGTTATAGGAAGGGAGTGAAAAATATGGGGAAATACCTAGGCAATTTGAATAAATCCAGAGTGCAGTTATTAGTGGGGAAGTAATTAAGGTGCTCGCAATGGAACTGTTCATCAAATTAATTATTTATGCCCTGAATATTGTTGAAAAATGTATTTGTAGTAAAAATACTACATAATAAAGGTGTATTTTCTCCAGAACTTCTACCAGATACACATTTCGAACATATATTAAATTGTTTATCTCACAATTCCCCTTACACATATTTAAATCTCTACTATTTTCTCTATTAAAATTCCCCCATAACTAACCATTCATCTCTCAACGATATCTCTAACACTGCTGTCGCTCAGACATATCTCTCTTTTCGAGAAATTCCATTAACTGGTGATTAACCAAAGTCAAAGAGAAACCCACAGCATTTGCTTCACACGCCTCTATCAAATGTCTGTCCTGGAAACTCTCCTGCCTTCTCCGCAGCCAAAGTCTTAATGATGTTCAGATTAATGTTTGCACCGCAGAGGAAAACTGAGGCAACATCGCCTTGGGCGAGACAATTTCCACCGCAAAATCAACGGTGGCGGCAACGGCAACGGCGTCGGAAAACTGGAAACCAAATCAGCCACAAAGCAACGCCTTTTGTGCCAAAAACCGAAACTTGAACTATTTATTACCAACATCACTTGGGGGCTGACGGAGCTAACTGACTGACTGACTGACTGTCTGGCTGACTGAGTGGATATTCAAATGCATTAGCTCCGAATGTCAGATATGACAGCTGCTGCTCTTTTGGCCATCCTTTGGCTATGTCTTTTTGTGAAATGTTTCAGGAGTTGAAGCTGCACAGTTTGAGGGTCCCACAGCCTTCATTTGTGTCAAAATGTTTGTTAGAAAAGCTGCCAGCCTGTCCACTGCAGTGGTTACAGGGAGAGAAATAGGGGATATATATGAAGATATATATTTAAAAAACATATTTATATGTGCAGAAATTTCTTTATTATTTCGATTAATTAAATATTTTTTGATCGATTTAACAAAATAAAAAAGTGGGATAATTTTCGACACATCGGAACTTTTTCGATAAATGCGATATTCGAGTTGTACAATAATTTTGGTACAAAGTTAACTAGGTTTGTTGCAGATTAATCGAAGTCTTCCTTTCTATCATTTATAATATATTTTTTTGATAAATGCGATATTTTCGATGTTTAAATATTAAAACATTCCATGTTTATGGTATTTTTTAAATAAAAAAATGCTATATTGTTTTCAATATATCATATCGTAATTTTCCTCTTGATTAATACATCTAGGTAATGGTAAAGGGGTTTTAAATATATTTTTTTAGGCCTCCAAAAATAATGTCAACCTCATTTGTAATCCCTCAAAATGGTCTAGAATATTTTTCCCAGTGCAAAACGATTTGATAGCTATTTCCCACACCCTTTACCTTTGTCTAACTGCTGCTTGTAGCCAAATTAGCGCCTCTGGCTGCCCTGACATTGAAAAGGGTCTAATGGGTCGCGTCGCCTCGGTGTCTGAAACTTAAGCCCGTTCGCCGTTAATGATCCAGAGAGCGAGGACCAGGGCAACGCTGCTTAATCGATTTATGATGTTGGCGGGGAAATTAAATGTGTCTGTGAAGCTGCAGAGGAGATAAGGTAGAAAACGGTAGCCAAAATAAAAAACAAAGCCCGAGACACAGAAAGAAACTTTAAGACGCCACCCAAGATGACAGGCTGCGCGCTGATAAGGCCAAGAAGAAACGTCAACTGATGAAGGAAGGGCTCTTTGGAAAGTGAGAGGAAATAACTTTAAAAACTATTTCCCAGCTGAAGCAGCAGCAGCAGCAGCCTGTCTGCACTCTCAGGAGTCACAAAGTAGCGTGAAATAACAATAAACAAGAAATAATCATGTTGCACAAGGCGAAGAAGTTCCAGTCTGTGCTCCTCTTTTCCACTCCCACAAGAAGCCAATCATGTGAAAGATGGCAAAGAGGCAGGAAGACGCTGTCTGTCTGTCTTCTGGCTGGCTTCTTCTTTGCCAACTATTTGGCCCAGAACCAGCAGGGAGCAGCATCAGTTGGAAAAGCTATGAAAATCTCTGGAGGTGCGGCAATAAAGTTGTCTTCGTTGTCGATGAGGCGGCGTCTTCGAAATGTCAACGAAAGTGAAGCAGGCAAAGCGGATGTTTTGGCAAGTGAAAAGCGAAAGGAGTCAGCTTGTCGCCAAATATCATATTTAAGTTTTTCATAACTAATTTAATGGTAAAAAGACAAATTTTAATTGGAAAGTGAGAACGAAAAATAGAGGAAATTAGGAAGACAACAGTGTCGGTTCTAGATCAAATCTTAGAGTTATTTAGGGAGAATCTTAGCATTCAAATAATCTGACAAAGAAGGTTTACTTGTAACTTTAAACATTACTTTAAAAACCTTAAGCCTTATATTCCTAGTATTTTTACTTATTTCAATGAAATATTTCTTCCTAAATTTCCTTCATTAGCTTAAGGCGCATTCAGTTTGTTCTACATTCTTGGCCAACTTACTCCTCAGAAAATCCTCGTTCTCTTCCCTCCTCGCTAGGAAAATCCCTGAAAAGCAACGCGAACAACATCAAAGTTAAGTAACTAAGGCAGTTGTCGCATTAGTTGTGATTATTATCCCCAGACTTCGCATATGGAGACATAAAGCCAACCGCTCCACGGCTTTTCTCCTCCCACTCCTCCGGCGATTTCAGAGATTTTCATTGGAGCTCCTCGTGTAGGTGTTGATTTGTGTTGTCTGCACAGCGAGTTGAGTGAGAATTCTCTGAT
Source organism: Drosophila nikananu (assembly GCA_008042635.1). Lineage (NCBI taxonomy): Eukaryota > Metazoa > Arthropoda > Insecta > Diptera > Drosophilidae > Drosophila > Drosophila nikananu. The sequence continues at coordinate 4,519 of VNJV01005132.1, read as the reverse complement.
TCTCTGATTTTTCCCTCCCTCCACGAACCCAAAGCAATTGAATGTTGCGACACACTTGAGTCGTGAGTTGAAGGTGGATTAAACTCGGGTATAACTACGGCATTGAACTGTAATCAGTGTAAGCTGTCAGGCCTTGGATTTATATTTTATATTACTTTTTTGGGAGAAGAAAATAACAATAAATGTTATTCTTGTTGAAAGAAATTTTAAAAATATTTTTGAAATGAGAAAATAATACGAAAAGTAAGCACTTGAAGTCAAAATAATAGTTTTAAGAATAAAGTTTGAAGGTGTAAATATGTGTAAATAATATTCAGTATAGAGTTGCTTAACCAATTTCTGTCTTAAAACTTAAAGAAACAACTTTTACAATTAGTGAAGGTAAATTTTTATCATTTAAGCATTTAAAAATAATTATAAAATAAGAGAAACAGGCACTGATGAAAATATTATGAAGCTCCCTACAAGCTGTGTTTTTTAGCTGCATTTCTAACTATTTTTTTAGAAATTAAAGGACTTGAAAAATTTACCCAGCAATTCCTTGTTTATATTAAATATTTTAAAGTATTTTTCAAAAGACTTAAAAACCCAAAAAACCCTTACTATTTTAGCCTCCTCTGTAGCATCATTAAACCCCTTGTGTGAGGAGAGCTGAAGTAGAGTAAATCAAACACAGGGAAACCTGCCACAAATTTCAGCTATCAACGGACAAAGCTATCTCCTGGGATCGGGATTATAGCCCATCGATTGGCCTTACAAAAAAAAAAGGCAACTCAAAAAAGAAAAAAGAGGCAGAAGGAGAACGACGGCAAAAAGTGGCGACGACTAAAGTTGTTGCAATTGAATTTGCATAAATTGTGGCCAAAGTCGAGTTCCTTCTGGTTTACTGGTTTGCTCTGCGGTTATGCAAATTCCCCACACACTCTGGCACACATACACCCCCCTTGTGTGCATTTGAAAATGCATAAGATTTATCCAAAGATTGCTGTCCATTAATTCAACTTGGATTTACTTTTAGCATATTTTACAACAGGCAGCAGCCGCAGCAGCAGCGGAGAGACTTTTTGTATTCACAGTTCGATTCGTTCGATTCCGATTCGAATACGCAAATTCTCCTTCTATTTTTTACGTTTTTTTTTCTGGACCATCAACTACTTGCAATAAATTTGCATTTACCCACAAAATGTTTTGAACTATGGTCCGAGGGGGTTTTTGTGCAGTTTTGAGCCTGAGGTTTACCTTGCGTTTCCGATTTATTTGCAGCTGAATTTATTCAAATCGATCGGCGGGACTCTGTATCTGGTCAGTTTATTCAGTCATATTGATTAGTTTTTGATTGCCGGCCTTTGGGATGGGAGACTGACCTTTTTGGGCCATCATTTGGCTTGCTAATTCCCGTTGTCAAATGCCAAAATAGTTGGACTTTAAATGCCTTAAATAACTCGCAGGACCAAAAAGCTTTTCCTGCGGTTCTTATGGCCTTATAAATTCCCTTTAAATTAACATTTGTGTCCAAGACAAAAGGCAAAACTGGGCTAAGGAAAATGTTGGCTTAAAAGCCAAAATGAAAATTTGTTTAGGGTCAAAAATGCGAGGCATTTAAGTGAAAACCGCAGCAACCTCTGATGGAAAAACACACATGAAAATTTAAATCCATTAACTGGTCAGGAGTTTCATGCACAATTTATGAGGCAACAGGAGGTGGGTCCTAGTTTTCTATATATTGAGGTATTTTTGAGGATTTAATGGCAACTGCAGCCGGGCCCAAACACACAAACACACACACATACTGAGTTGGCAATAAAACTGGACAAACACCAGCAGGAGACCGACCAATAAACCCGGAATATCTATGGTTAGAGCGGGGATCCACTCCATTTTTTATTTGGACCGCAAACGCTTTAAATATTCGGAATTCGGACAACACGAAAATAGTTTCCTGTGACATTTTTTCGGGGCCAAAAAGCCGCCGGAATAAAGTTGTCACTTTACACACGATTGGGTATCGTTGCTCCTGTTTCAAAGAGTTGAGTTGACTTGAGAATGCCTTAAATATTTCATGATGTGAACTGTGGCAGTCAATTCCCTGAATTTTTCCTCCTCAAACGTGACAGATTTCCCTGGCACCCTGCAAGTTGCCCTAAAGGCTTGCCCCTAAGCGGGGTACTTTAAAGGGTATTCAAGGGTCTCCATGATAGATTTGTTTTTGTTCAACAAAGTTCAAAAAATGTAGGCTTCAATTTAGGTATTTTATCAAAGAATTATGTACATTTGAGAGCAGCTAAAATTGCTGGCTTTGGGACTTTTACACCGCAGGATGGGCGGACTGTTGAAAGGTTGAGAACTAAACGTAGAGTTATTGATTTTTAATTGTGGGGAGCCTACCAGTAAAAACTATTCATTTGCTAAAAATATATGTATATTAGGTAAAACGATTTTTCTATCCACTTAAAAGCCCTAAAACTTTATCTTTACCCCTCTCGAAACTTTCCAAAAGTAAACCTAATTAAGTTCAATCAAAGCAAGCAAAGTCAGAGCCGAAAAGTTCGAGCCGCAGACTCGGGGAAATTAGCACCATTTCCCCGCTGAATTTCCAGGGCCAGAAAAACCACTCAGCTTGAACTAATGCGGATTCATTTTCGTGTAAACCAGCGAAAAGCCAACAAATCATGTGAAGGAAGGCAGGCAAATCTCCTGCAATAAATTCGGTTTATTTTTTTATGGGAAATTCAATAGCCGATAAATGCAGCTCACGATTCTCAGCAAGTGCAGAGGCAAAGCCCCAGCTAAGTGCAAATTTGTCACTCCAGCAGGAAGTCATGGCAAGGATTCAAGGAAGTGTGGGATACTCGGTGATTGAGGGCGCCCTGTGAGTCGGTTTGTCAGTCAGTCAGTCGGGTTATTGGCCGCTTCAATCACTGTTGCTTCCACTCTGCAGCTGAATAAACTTGGATATTGCATGTAAGCATTTTTCCCCAGATTTTTAGCTTGAATTACAGCATATTTCTATACATTTTAGATGTATACAAATTTATTTGCTTTACCATTTGTTTTATGTATTTTGTCAATTTTGAATTGACAGTATATGTGCAGCATTTGTTGAAAAGATGATGATGTTTGCTTTATTGGGGTTGTAATTTATTTGATGAGTAAAAACAATCTGCAAATGTATGTTGCTTCTCTTTGTTTAATTATAAATTTTAAAATTCAGAACAGCACTTCTCCCTTTCCTTGCTTCATATTTAATCAATTAAAAATGTATTTCTCTTGGTAAAAAGTTGGAAATGTCCTGAAGGATGACAGGCCCCAAATGCACATGTGCAGCCCTGGGAGACCCCGTCCCCTTCGAGGGGTGAATTTTAATTTGAAAATAATGAAAAAAAGCTGCAGCCACACCCGCTCCATTTTCTCGTCCTTCCGAAGCCTGACAATGACATGAAATTGAAGCTACGTCTGGGTCGGGTTGTCCTTTGTCTAATTGTCGCTCTGCAGGAACCCCTAAAAAAAAAACGCACACACCACCCACCATTATAATGCAGTCCCCAAGGTCCTTGGAGTGCATGGAAAAATGCTCGCATATGTTGCGCCTTTTTTTGCTGGGGGGAGGGAGTTCAAAGGGGAGGCCATCCTGGGGGTGCGACCTCCCATCCCCACCCATCCCCACCAGCTGCTCGGTGTGCGTGTGGGGTCTGAGTGCGTGTCGGTGTGTTGGCAAACAAATTACAGCTGCTATTTTGAAATCATTTGGGGCCATAATTTAGGTGTGTGTCCTTCTGCCCATCCTCCCCCCTCCTTGCGTGTGTGTGTGTGTCTGTTGTGCCCTCCAAATGGTCAGCGTGCTTGTTGGTTTTTCCTCCTTCTCCTCTTAGTGGGGGATCCCGGGGAAATGCTGGAAAAGCGCTTAAATGGTTTGGGGTGCGTCAGCTGTCAAAATTAATTTGAACAGCAAATATTCGCCTGCAAAACGGATGCAGCGCCCTGGAATAAAAATAGGCTAACATTTTTAAGGAATATAAATGATAAATGGAACTTACATTTATTTATCATAAGTTTATTTTCAGTTGTGATAGTTGAAATATATTTGAGAGGTAAAATAAGGTTTATGGGGATTTTGTTAAGGTTTGGATAGAAATTCGGGATTTCTTATAAAAGCAAGTCCCAAAAACTTATTAAAATATATTTAAGAAAGTGAAGTAAATCAATTTAGCATTTTTTATGAACATTTTTAGGAAGAGTTTACTTGGAACATTGTCCTAATGTCCTAATGCTTCAAAATAAATTTTTTTTTTTTTAAAAACCTGTTTCTTTTACTCCACTGTAGACTAAGAAAACATGTATTTTATTCTTTATTCCTTTTACTTATTTTCCCTTCCCAAAACGCCTCTCCATTTAATCCTACATTTACTACCAAAAATAAACCCCCATTTTTGTTTTTTATTTGTTTATTCTGCTGTCTCTGCGCCCATTGGCAATAACAATAAGAATAATAGCGAGAACAAGTGCAAAATGTTGTGGCTCA
>VNJV01005131.1:0-13313 GCA_008042635.1 Drosophila nikananu | reverse complement strand
CAGCATTATCACTTAATTAAATAATATTAAATATTTACTGACTTGTTTACTTGCCGCAAGGTAGGAATTGTCTCGTATTAAAAGTATTTCGGGGGCTTTCCACTAGAAAATATTGTACAAAATGTTGTACATTATTTCTAATTTTTAAATAAGTATTGTTAAGTAGGAAGCATTTTACTGCAAGAAAACCCTGTTTTATTTTAGTTAAAAATTTTAATTGTATAAATTATACAAACAAAAAGCTAAAGAAGAATTTACACGTATATAGAGTATAAAATCATACAAAATACCCATATTTAACTTGTTTAAATGAGAAATAAATCTTTAAATCAAAAGAAAAATCTGTACAAATATATTATAAATTCATATTTTTCTTTCTAATACATTATTATTTCCTATTATTCCTTGTAAGCAAACCTCGATTTGAAAATAAACCTTCTTTAATTTCAAAATCTATATTACAAACTTATCTCTGGAAGTATCTGAGCAACGCTGCGCTATTCATGCGCATTCGAACCCGCTGCTGCCCTGCATGGATGTCGGCATCGAATTCCCAGTCCAGAAACCAAATCCTGGACCCCTGGCCCCGTCGCATAATGGAAGACACGCGCTGAGACCCCTTCTTCGCCGATGATATAACTAAGCCTGGGCAAAGGGGGCGGCGGGGCGGCACTCTCTGCGCCTGTATTTGTGCGTGCAATGGTGTGCGTGGGCGGCGCTGCTGCCACTGCTGCTGCCTCTGCCGACGCCGGCATTGCCACGCCTCGAGAAGACGCTGCGCGCATGTGCGAGAAAAGGACGCATATCTGCCGAATGCCGGGGCGCCAGATAAATCCAAAATGGCCACCGGAGCGGCAGATAAACGGGATTTGCAGCAGCGCCCCCTGGCGGCTTGTGGTTATCTGCCGATGGGAAGTCGTCGCGGTCTCTCGAGACTGCAGTTCCAGCAGCTGCAGGATAACTGTATCTCCCAGTTGGATGGCAGCTTCCCGGCTCAGCCGCCAGGAGGCGACTGCGTGCCGCTCCCATTGGAGTTGCGAGGCGTCAGATAAGAAAGGCCACTCCAATGGCCGCCCTCCAATTGGAGTGGGTACCGCTCTCCCATCCCCCACCATCCCCTCCGAGTGGAATTTGCGTAAATCTGGTTAGCTTTGACACATGCACAATCTTGTTTGTCGCTTGACAATTACCCAAGCGCCGATTGGAGAAAACATTTCTCATGACGATAATTGATGCGAGTTGGGGATTGAAGGCGATTTTGTGTCAAGTTTATAAGTCTGGAGAGCTTCTATTTTTACTTGGCCATAATTTGGAATGTGTCAAAAATCGATGGGTGCGGCAGCACGACTTTTTCTAGGATTTCTAAGAATTTTGCTCGCAGACAAAGTCTGAAGTTTATTGGGAGGATTATGGTTTAGAAAGTCCAATAGAGGTAAATTCTTAGTTTTAGTAACAAACTAAATGAATTTGAAGATTTAGGAAAGTATTTAATATAAAAAGACTTTGTGTGTCTCGATTACAACTCATTTTAAGGTATAAACCCTTTGTTTTATGAATAGTTGATGTATTTTATTAGAGTCTGACAATAATTTATTGTAATGAAATAATAAAATCCATCTATTGAAGAACAAATATGTCAATAAAATATAGTACATTATAATAATAATAATAAATAAGTAATTAAGAGGTTATTACCTTTCATTATATTTATATTTATTTTAGCTTTCAAAGCCTTAAGTCTTTAATAAGTTTGAAACATTTTAAAACTCAATACAAAACCCAAAAACTTTAAAATATATAACATTTTTGGTGACAAATCTGAAGTTTAATTGATTCATTGAATTTATTATGTCTAAATCAGTTTATTTTACTCACGACTGAGTAAGTCAGGCGGCAGTTTATTCAAAACAAAGACTGTATTTTGATAACGTAAAGAGTAGAGAGAATTGAGAACCCATTAAATGTTATCAGTCAATTAGTTTTGAAAAGCGTTTATCAGGGATTTTTAAGTGGACCGTGAAAGCTTACACCGATTTATATAGTGGCAAACATAATGAATGAATGAAGTGTCACGGATTTCTTACTACAAAACGAACTATGTAGTAATCTAGTGACTGAGTTAATCAAATTAAAGCAGAATTTGTTATTTCAATTATACATCAGAGTGACAAAAATATATATAATATGCTTAGTTTTTTAACTGAAAACTGAGACTTAGCAACCCTTAAATGTTATCTTCGCTATATTATATACATTTAGTAAACAGCAATCAGTAATCAGGGACACAGGCCTCAGCAGACTGCAAAGGGGACAATACACAATACAAATAATTTGTAATCAGTGGCGTTACAACGCGACCCATAAATTTCTATTGACCTCTGTACCCCCAAAGGCAACCCTGCAGCGCACAGAATGTGAACAGAATTATGCAAGTGGAGCGATAAAAGCAAAGCCCGCGAACTAAATTTATTGGATGCCATCCACTCATTAGCATCCAAATGCGGAGCTGCGAAGACGAACGAACTCATTAACAGCCGAGGCATCAGCATCGACAACGGCACGGCATCGCCATCCTCTGTTCAGTTCCAGGTCCCCGGTTCCAATGCCGCAACCCTCAGTCCCAATCCCGATCCCAATCCCAGAGATCCAAGTCCAGACCTGCCAGCTCCATGGCGCTGAATAAATAACAAAGTGACAACCACAAAAAACGACCACTGCCAAGGTGGGGCGGTGGATTAGCTGGGGAAGTGGAAGTGAAGGCGGCGGGCAAGACAAGAAAATGTACCATAATTGAGCTCACAAATCACCAGGCTGAGCAGGTACACGGGGAAAAATAGTATACAATTTTAAGAACAATATTGACTTCATAGAAAAGGTTCATGAAAGAAATTCAAATGCTTTTGTAAATTTTTTGTAAATGAAATATTTCTAAGAATAATACTGAAATCTCTTAGATAACAGAGATGAAATATAGAAATTTCAAGACATATTTCTATATAATCTTTCCGTTGACCTGTATCTTTGAAAAAGTAAACACGATTTTTAAAACACATTTTCTAAAAACCATTTTTTAAAAACCGGAAATCTCTAAAAAGCTTTGTAGGTTTATATATATTATTATATTATTAAAACACACAAAAATAACCCTCCTTTTGAAATTCTATTATTTAGTTAACTTTTTCAATATCTAATAACCAAAATACCTTCCTCCAATTTGTATTTTCCAGTGCAAGAAATTGAAGAATCGAAAAGACAGAGAAACGGAGAAGAAATCTCGCAGCAGCCGGCACGGAACGGCGGAGAACACGGGCCAAGTAAATTGAGATTCTTTAAATTTATGCACATATTTTTTTTCAGCAGCAGTACGTGGAGCCACTTAAGCTCCTCGACGGCCACTGCCACGCCCCGCCATTCCCCTCGGGGGAGTGGAGGGCGGCGAGGAGAGTTGAGCCGCCCAACCACATCCGCATCCGTTTGCGCTGGCATTCTGGTTGGCTCCCCGGGAGCTGGGCCTGGGCCTGGGCCTGGCCATTTGGCGGGATGTGGCTACAGATGTGGATGGATACAGGCGGGAATATTTACAAGGGGGATGCGGTGCCGGGCCGGGCGGGATGTGTGTGGTGTGGCATATTGATGAACCGCAACAAATTGGCTCCACGGTGGGCAATGCCGACTGCCAACTGCTCACGGCCAGGGCCAGCGCAGCAGAAGGCGAATGTCAAGCGCCGGACAGTGGAATCAGTGGGTTATTTTCTAAATAAGTTACTAAACTATTTAAAAATATATATTTTCTATAAATATAAAGTTATTTCACAACATTAGGAAATGAGTTAGTGTTTAAAACAACCAACATTTTATTCCCTTCTCACTTTATTTTCTGCCTTAAACCCACTGTTCAGTTACTTGAATTCCCGGGGATGGCGCAACTTTTTCTAACCATTATACCTCTCCAGAAAATTGTAAAAAAAGAACTGGGAAAAAAGCGGAAAAATGAAGGGAAAATAAAAGAAAAGCTGTGGAGAGACAGACACACTAAAAACCATGTTGCCCCGCCCCAGCAGCCTCGCTGCCTCGTGTCTTTGTGGCCATTTGCCATTTGAATCCGTATCCATTCCATCTACGAATCCCCGCCCAGCCAGCGTGTAGTTGCAGCTCCCTCGGCAGCTTGGCAATCTGCCATCATTTGGCATAAATCCCCCTGATAAGGCCCCTCGATTGCTCCTTGGAGCTCTCGCACTCGTAAGCCGCGCAATTTCGCTGGCGGAGGTCATAGTTCATAGTTTGTGCCCGCAACTACTTAGAAATAATATGAATTTTTCAAAAAGTTTGCGCACTCCCCACGGGCTGAGCGAGTTTTTTGGCCATATAACCAGAGAGGGACCCGAAATGTAGCCATTTCTATGCGGTTCTACTCCAGGAGCTGGAGATGGAGCAGGAGTTGGAGCTGAAGCTGGGTTCAATGCTCGACTCCCCCTCTAGAGCTGCAGAGCTCTATTCTAATCTCAATCTCCCCTCTTGGAGATTGGCAGACATTACGATGCAGCACCGCAAGTTAATTGCCCCTGCAACAAGGGGTCATCATTCATATTTTATGCTCCCCAGAACTCTGGGATAACCCACGGTGGAAATGATATTGAAAAATCCATGCATAAATATGATAATATTTACTTATCGAACATTCAATGAACTTAATGTTTAGAGAATAATTACGTGCACATCGGTTAAATATAAAGAAATTATGTCAAAATTTAAACAAATTAAAATTAAAATAAAGTTTAAGCATTTTAGTAGTTTAAATGAATAAGCGAAAATAATTGTATAATATATGAAGCAACACATAAAATACCTAAACAATTTAATCACACATATAAATGAATCCGATTTTATTTTAAATCAAAATAAATAGAATAAATATAATGCTTGTAGTTTAAGATTTTAAATAAAATTAATTTATTACTTGGAGTTTAAGTTTGGCTATTGTAATTCAAATTTAAATATAATAAAAAACAAAAAGTGAAGGTGACTTTTGGAAACAGAAGTTTGTATACCCTTACAATTAGCAATTTATTTTGAAAATAGTTCATAGCTTTGCCAAAAATGCTTCAATCTAATATCGCTTTACGTTCTGCTTTTTATTAGCTTTAAAAATGTGCATTCTGGACTTGAATATAATTTTTTACTTAAAATTTGTACCAATTTTCAAAAATTTTCGATGTAACCCCTTACAAAATTTTGAAAATATTATAATAAAATTTGTTTTCCACTGATCATGGCCTTTTGATGCTATTCAAGAATATATATGATTTAAAATGACTCCTTCACTACTTTGCCAGCTTCTGCCTCAAATTATGATACCCTGCAAGGGTATACTGAATATATTTAAATAACGAAACATTTCAGCGATGAAATCTATAACCAATAAATTGTATTTATAATGTAATCCTTATAAATTTCTTTATATGTGTATATAAATATCATTAAAAAGTATGTCACATAAATCAAAGCCAACACAAGTTTCTTTCACGAAATATCTGCGAGTCAAGTTGTGGTGGCCACTTAAAAACAAATAAAGCAGCGCTGCAAAATAAAAGAAAACTTGTTTGTGCTGTGTTTTCTTTATTGGTTGCATTAAAAAATGTAAATAAATGTGCCCCAGCACGCAATAATAACAAGAATAACAAAAAGAAAATAATATAACGAATGTGGCGCTCTATGAGTCACAAGCAAACACTCCCAGCAGCAGAGTCCCCTGAAAACCCAAACAAATTTCAGTTTTCAGTTATTATTCTTTTTTTTATCTACTGCAGCCTAGAATATAAATTTAATTCCAACAACAACAAATTTTTTTTTTGTCTCGATTCAGGCTCAAAAGTCTCGGACTCAATTTCAGGTTACGTGAGTTTGTGAGGGATTTCGTTGTGTTTTGCGCAGTTCTCGAGCCTCGAGGGCAGGAGTGGCCGTGGCGGGGGTTGGCGGAGCGAATGGCCGCCAGCTTCAATGGCCGCCGCACCAGGAGCAGCCGGCTTCTACCTGGGTGCGTGTGTCAGGGCGACGAGTGCGAGTGCGAGTGCGACGGGGAGGCAGTGTGCGCACGACCCTCGGGGTTAGAGGTAGCGGAAGAGAGAAAGAGCTACGCTCGCACAGTGGTGGCTACACAAACACTAACTATTAGGCCCACTGTTCCTACGTGAGTTCAAAATTCGATTTCGGGTTTCCAGCTCAGATGGTTTCCATACTTTGTTCCAGTCACACAACAAATAATTTACTTTTAAAATTAATTTCTTCTGTTTCCCACAGTAATTAAAATAGTATTTTAACCTTAACAAACTAAAGCCTTGTTGAATTTAAGTTTTAATTTAGCTTAGTGGGTTATTTCTTGTAATTCTGCTCTTATTTTGACAGCTTTTCTCTCCGTGCACATTTCGGAATAGCTTCTGGGGCTCAACTTGAACCCGTTCGGTGTGCAGCTGTTTATGGCTGAACTCCCACTGAACCGGCAAAAGTTTTTGTTTACGATTCGTGGCTGATTCGATTTTTCTTTTTTTTTTTTGGGTGGATCCACTGTGGGGCCCCCAGAAGGTGCTGTTGTACTTGGCTTGTTTAATTAGCGGCGGCCTTCGGCATTCTGACGCAAATAAATCAAAGGCAGACAACAAGTTTTCCTCAAAAAATAAGGAATGTCAGAAGTGGGAAATGGGAAAAATAAATGCACACAAAGAAAAAGAAGCTGGGGAAAATGGTTTCTAAATAAAAAAGAAAATTTTAAGATTTAATATAACCAGTAAAGATTAAAAACCTTTTTCCTAAACAAAAGAAAAGTATTTTTGTTTTATTATTCAAGACTTTCAATTCTAAAAAAAAATTATTTTTGAAGTCATTTTTAGATTTTAAAAAAATTTAAAACATACTTTCCTTAATCCTTTCCTTATTTACTTTAAAAGCCAAAACCTAGCTTTATTTTTCCAGTGACCTTCTTTAGTTAATTTCATAATTTTTCAAGTTTTTCCTTTGCCGGCGATTTCACAATTTCCCCCCCTTGATTTTTCCTTTTCCCCAGCTTCTGCCATTAATATTTCACTTGAGGGGCAGCTCTTTAACTAATCCCCCGTCCACAAAGTGCCGCACAGGTGAGGGCGGACCGAGGCTGCAAATTGGCAGCACCTTCTGGCACTTAATGAAGTCGGTGGTGGCCCAGCCCAACCCTTGGTTTTCCAACCCTTCCCTCAATCCGCCGGACTGTGGGTCTCTTCCTCTCTAGAAAATTCGCTGGCCCTTCTAATTGCGCATCTTTAATGTAATCAACTTGCTCGGGATGGGTGGGCTTCTGCCATGCAAATGTAGCCAAGAAATTAGCTAAATTAATTCAATTCGGCCTCGCAATTGGAATTTGCAGCACGCAGCGCTGATTAAAATTTCAAATGAACTCCCATCCGAGCGAAGCGGAGCCACTTACATGGACTTGTCCGTTGCAGACGTAATTTCATTATTTATTTAGAGGCTCTCAGACATGGCAAAATGCTGCAGAGGCACATACCTCCCCCTCATCCATCTGAAAAGTGTGCCCCCTGAATTTCTGTTCAATTTGGTTTAAACAAATTTCGTGTAAACACGGACAGTGAGGAATTATCAGAGAAAATTTGGAATAATATTTTTAGCAGCGTGGGAAATTTTGTTGTATTTATGCAGAGACAGCTGTATGCAGGGATTTTTATATTTGCAAAACAAAAGAAATTTTCAATGCTAAAGCTTTTTAAATAAAATGATTGTCTTTGTAAAGTTACTAAAAGGTTTATACGTTTCTTAACATTACAAAGGCATTATAATACTTAAAATAGAGCTTAGTTTTCTTTAATTTCTTTTACTCATAAAAAGAATTTATTGTATAGAAAATGCAATAAATATACATGGTGCTTTTGGGTGCTTAAATTGAACTGTCTTCTTAATTTCTTAGTTTACTCTTTTGCCTTTTAATTAAATTTCGCTGAACGTAAAAGACCAACTCTTTCAGCCAAATACTAAAGATACCTTAATTTTTACTGACTTCACTCCTTGATATTAAGTTTTATTTTATTTCCACCGTTACCCTTGCAGTCTTACTGCTTCCTTATCTATTTTCACCTGCTCCAAACTAACGTTTTATTATTTTCATTCGCCGCAAAGGTAAACAATATGCCACAGCCAAGTTCACTCCTTCGCAACGATCTAGGGACCATTTAATTAGGTTTTGGCAATGGCTTCGATTTAATTAAAAAGCACAAGGGGCTGGCAAATTGAAGCCACAAATAAAGCAACCAATTGAAGCGAGTGTGGCGCAGGCATTTAATGAAGAAGGAACGCCGGCACACAGCCAGAAAATAAGGGCAAATAAACGAGGTATTTATGTGGCGTCTCAAGACATCAGCCCGGAGGCCTCGAACCCCCAAACCCCAAACCCCAAGAATAAGTCCAGGTCCAAGTCAGGTCTTAAGCGAGGAAAGTGCTCGGTGGGGCGGAGCAACATACATAATTGACTGACGGGATAATTCACTTCCGTGCACTTGCGTGTTTATTAAATTTCTGGGGTTGTCTCAGGGCATTGATTCCGTATCACTGGGGCCAGCCATGTGGGGGCGGGATTCCCCTGCCGGAGCCGAGTTTCGGATATTGCGTAACCACATGTAATTACGTGTATTCCTCATTAGTTTGGAATCGTGACTGGCTTTTGGCTGGTATCCTCAAAAAAATTCGTTACAAAGGCACAGTGGAAAGAAAACTCAACTGATTGGGAGGAATTTCTATCAAAAGATTTTATTTTTCATAAGCTAAATTAAGAATTACAGTTTTGAGATGGCTTAGAATTAAAAATAGTTATTTACAAGTTTAAAGAACAGTATTTTAATTTAGTTTTCTTGACTAAGATAACCTATGAAGCCTTTCTTCATGCAATTCTTGTGTTTAAATTGATTTTGTCTAAATTTAAATACCCTATTTTTCCAGCTAAACTCTGAAGAAGGTATGTCCTTTTTCCCATTTCTAATATCTGTGACTGGAGGAGACATGTGCTCTGAACAACCGAAGCCAGTGCCAGGTTGTGGGTGTGGATATTTGGGTCCTTCGCAGTCACGTTCGTCAGCCAACCCATTTACTTAGCTAAGCGATGGGGGTTGTAGTCGTGCGGCGTACCTGCCCGCGCAGCCACCCACTCAGAAACCCTGTTTGCCACCCAAGAAAGGACCTTCCCACCCCCTGATTCTTCACGATTCGCACAACTTGTTACTCGCCAGCCCTCCTATTTTCCCATTGCGATTCCTATTGCGATTCGGTTTCGACTTGATGGAAATCTTCGAGCCACACGTTTCCGTTCTTATCGACGGAATATGGAAATTTCGTCATTTATTTGATCAACTTTTGCCTTTTTTTTTCATATCGGCCAAAAGGTACAACTTTTGGGGTCTCAACTATTTCATATGCCGCACACACACACACAGAGTGTAATTTAGCAAAAATCATGTTTGCGAATAAAAATGGAAACTGGCAAGCGAAATGCTGCGAGTGCTCGAAGGCAATTCTCCTTCGGCTGAGTTGCACCTGCGACCCAATTCAATTGGATAGTTCGGAGTTTTATGCACACATCCCCATTATTATAACTTTTATATTTCATGCATATAAATATGGGTATGTAAAGTATATAAGAAAAAAAGGTCGCGAGGGAGACTCACCTGAAGCAGCTGCCGTCGCTTTAAATCCTCGCCCCAGGGGTCGATGGATAATCAAGCTGAAATGACACAACGGAAATGGTAAAATTAGGTTTTATAAAATTTCAACTCAGGTTTGGGGAGTGGCAAAAGGAATACATTTAATAAGAAATATATAAATAAATATTTAATTTATCCAACATAGCAGTTTGGTGAGCTTTAAAATAAATAACTCCAGCACAGTAATTGAAGGGTTATTCAATGTGTGAAAATTCCCTGCTCTTGCATGAGTTTTCCCTATAGGATTCCACTCCATTTCCCGGCCTAGGCAAGCGGACACTCGTATGTAAAACACTTTTCACAGCCGATTACATGGATTATGCCACGCAAAATATGGCAAATGGCTGCCGTCCGTCGGAGCAACCAAAACAGACTCCCGATTTCGTTGGGGATGAAGAGCAAACCGATTTATGCCGGAACACGCTCCTCATTATTATTTCACGCTTATCATTTTATTTCAATTCATTTCGGCCCACCGAGCGACCATCAGAAACCCCAACCCAAAGGCAAGAGTGCGCTTTCGTGTTTGCGGAAAAGCGGCAAAATATATACAATAAATTCATAGTTGCTAACCAGGGATTGGACCGCAGGATTCAGAGCACAGAACCCAGGACACTCTCACGCACCATCGAGGGGGGGACAACATTTATATGGAGATGCTCGAGATGCATTCATATTCCATGGGGTCCAGTTGCGGGTCTCCGTGCTCCGTGCGCTCCATTACCCCGTCGCTTATTCGATTATGTCGACATCGATGCTTCATATATGTGCAAAATACACCAAGAGAAAGAGTAGTTAGGGTTCTTACAAATTAATATAATTATAAAAATGGTATTTGGGAACTCTGACAGAGGAAATAGCGATGTGAAAGTTGGCACTACAAAGTTTGGCAGAGTTTCTTTACTGAACTTTACTCTTAGAACATTTTGCACATTCAATGATGAATTAAAATATATCAAAATATTTGTAGCTTTAACTAAAGAATATATTTTTCCAAGATAGGAGCTCTCTCCCCTCCTCTAGTTTATCTAGTTAATATGCGTTCAAGTCACAATATTCAAATTGAAGTTTGTCTTAAATTAATACAGCATTTTCAGCTTAAATAATACCCCTAAAATATCCTCTAGAAACCCCTCGTTTTTTTCCTGTGCACTTTTTTATGCTTCATATAGGTCGTGTGCCCTTTTGCCACGCCCCAGCCACTGCCCTTCGCCCTTCCTCGTTCGCCATTTAACGCCCCCACCCAGTAGTCTGTCTCGTCGAGTGGTCGCTGCTGCTTGTTTTTCTATATATTTGTTTGTTTTCGCCATCAGCCATCTGCCCCCGTTCTCATCAACGGCGTCATCAATTTTTTTCCTCACTTTTCCGGGCTCATGCGAGTGCTTGTGTGCTTTTTGCGAAAAACTTTTTAGTTTCCTTGTTTGATAGACAAACAGACGACGGCAGATCGAGCGACCTCGAATTCCCCAATGGAATATGCTCGTGTGCATAAATTCTGGCGGAAAACGGCTTTCCCTGCTTTCATTTTCATAATGAGCAGCGATGGCGAAGTGGGAGCCATTTTCCCCTCGCTTTTCCGGCGCGCAGAGTGGCCGAGGTTCGAGTCCTCAAAGTAATTGGCCGCGCCGCAACTTGTAAATGACAAACATGTTCAGGCCAAAAAGTGATGGAGTTTTCCTCTAGCTTCTCAGTCTGTCTATCTGTCAGTATCGAAATTCCATAAAAGAGAAACTTTGGCTCATTAATATTTTCCGTTTTCCCCGAAGATTAGCTGCAGCCGGCAAATGGAAATGGAAACGAAAATGCGGCACAGTCCATTTCCCCGGCCACTGAGAGAACACTCGTGCTCCGATTTATTTATGTATGCTCGTTGTTATCGTAACAAGGGTCACGATGGAGCAAATCCCGGAGAATAAGCTCCGAATGGTAGGGAAAACTTTTAGGAGGAGGTGTCATGTGAAATGAACATGGAGTTCTCTTGCAGCCAAGTTGTAAAATTAGGAATGACATGCATTTTGTTTGAATTACTTGTTAAATTTAAATAGAGACCACTTTCCAGAGGCCTATAAATATTTAAATAAATATACAAACTATTTGTCATACAGAAAGTAAAACATAAGAAAACCTCCGCCTGCTGCGGAAATGGAACGTCGGAGGCAATCTCCCGCTGGGTCTACGTCGCGATATGCGAAAAGGGTTTACGACTTTACGACCCAAGGGTCAGAGGTACCTCCTCCTGGGACCTGCGAGTGCTACGCTCTGAATGCAATTACCGAAAAAAAACAGAGACCGTTTTTTTGGTCAAAAAATGAAGCGTCTCTAATATTCCGGGAAAAGGGAAAGTGTTGCAGCCCAGACTCTGTTTTTATGACAGCCATATAAATTGCAATTTGCTGCATTCTGCATTTTGTTGTTATTTAAAAGGGTTGGGCATATGGAACTGGAATCTGGTATCTGCTATCCGTATCTATAGATATATAGTGGCAGCCACATGCCGGCAGGCAGTACAAATATTTGCCCAGCTGAACGAACTCTGTAGAGCGGAATGTCTCTTTCAGTGATGCCAAGTTATACGCCTTTGAAGTTTCTATATATTATAGTTAAAACTCCTAGAAATTTGTATGTCCAGAAGAAGAGGATTTATTACATAAACTCTTTCACCAAAGTATTTTTATAAAGTATTTTTTAGCCCCCTCATTCCTCCTCTTAACTTGGCATCTCTGTGGTGTTATGACAATTGATTTCGCGATGCATCTTCCATGGACTCTGGACCCTGAATAGTTCCCCCGTTGACCATTTCCCGAATGGAAGCCTGACAGAGTCGTTAAAATTATGGAAACCAAATGCGAATCGCGGACACTTAAATGCCCCGCCATTCAAATGGATCAACGAACCCAAAAATAAAACAGATGCAGATGCAATTGCGATGCAATGGCGATGCCCGATGCCTGACAATTATTAATTGCGATTGCTTCATTTCAATTCGAAATGGAGCCTCCGTTTCGGGGGGCGCCCGTGGTGTTGGCCAATTCTGGTCAAACTGGTTAACTGGTTAGCTCAGCCTGCCGCTGGGCATAAATTGCAATTTATGGTAAGCGGTGGCGCGGCGGCTTTTGGTTAAATAATTCCCTATCGGGTGCAGGGAGGGAACGGGTTTTGGCAATAAGTTTTAATATTTTATACGCATTATTACAGCAAAAAGGAGTGCGCGGCTTTTGAGGGGTGCAGCAAAGTATTCACATTTAGCATTAGTTATTTAATTAATTTAAATTTTGGAGGCTTAAAGTGATTTTCTTAAGCGGAGAGAGGTTGTGTGGCATTTACTTTTTATGGTGACTACAGAAGGATACTTATATTGTTTGCATTTTAATTAAATATATCTAAGAATTGTTTTTAAAGTGTGATCTTAATATTTAAACATATTGTCTTTTAGAGTATGATGTAAATTAAATATTAAATAATATATTATATATATTCCTTAGACCTTCTTATCTTCTCTAGTTTCCTTTACTCCCCGCTCTTTATTAATTTAATAAACCTAATGATTCCCTGACTCTCCAAAAAGGTAATTTAGCATAT
>VNJV01005107.1:0-17382 GCA_008042635.1 Drosophila nikananu | reverse complement strand
CTAAGTTTATACACTTTAATTATAAATATTCATATATTCAGTATAATTTGTACAAATATACTTCGTATAAATTCTTATACCCTTGCAGGGTTTAAAAATTTTAGTCAGAAGTTAGCAAAGTAGTGAAAGAGTCATTTCCGACCCTTTAAATAATATATATTCTTGTTCAACATCAACAGCCGAGTTTGTTTAGACATCTCCGGTAGAAAAAAAAAAACGGTAAGGGTATAAAAACTTGGGCTTCCAAAATCAGCTTCCTTTCTTCGATATTTTAAATTGAATATTGCGTGGGATATATTATATTCAATGTATTTTATCCTCCTGAAATACATCCCTTATTTATATTCATATAAATTCTTGTTTAGCATCAGCAGCCGAGTTTATTTATCCATTTCCGGTAAAAAAAAAATGTGAGGGCTTCCAAAATCAGCTTCCTTTCTTATTTGTTTGATAATATCGATATTTTAAATTGAATATTGCGTGGGATATATTATATTCAATGTATTATATTAATATTCAATATATTATATTGCACTTCTCCTCCTAAAATACATCCCTTATAGAGCTTATAAAAATCTTTGTCCCTAATTATTGCCTCTTTCTTGCCTTATTTTCTCTGTCTGTAAGACTGATATGGTATAAATTCCTGTTGGCTTAGTCCAGGGAGTGCTCCCTGAAGCTCGCAATTAAAAGGCATCTCCAATCGAGCGCACATTTACATGCAATTCGTGTGGCAGTCTCTGCTTTTATTTTTACCCTATTCTCCGGCTCCCATCGCCCGACCTTCCCTACAACCACCCACCAGAAAGCATCGGAAAGGTTCGGGGAAGGAAGTCGAGGGAAGTGGCAGATCTGCGTTATGCGAATGCCAATCAACTTTTTCGATTGCCGGCGGCGTAACTTTTACGGCTTTTTATTGTTATTTTGTATTTTTATGGGTTTTTAACAGTAATAATTAATTTAATGTGCGCTTCGCTGTAGGTAAATCGTCAGCGTAACGCTCCTCGATCCGTTCCGTCTCCGAAACGCTGACGTTGTCGCAGCCGCTTGTTATTGTATTTTTTATTATTTTTCTTATTATTTGTTGTTGTTCTTATTGTTGTTCTTGTCAGCAGCCCCTCGCTGTTGTATTGCCTGTTTGTTTTGCATTAGCGAGGTGTGTACAAATTGTTGTTGAACATTTGTTTTGCTGCTTTAATACATGTTTGGTTTGCTGTCGCTGTCGTGACGCTGAACTTTAAACAATCCGAACGCAGACAGCAGAAAATAAAAATATAAAAACGGAGACAAATGAGAGGTTAAGTGGGGTTGAAGAGCCTGATTATTAAAATGTCAGGGGCTTAAAGAGACATCACTGACAGCAACTGGGTATTTTTTATGAGAAAAATTGTAGTTTTTGTCAGCTGATTGAGGATTTTGCATTTAATTTGCTAAGTTAGCCAATAAAATAGTCACTTTATGGCAGCTAAAAAGCTTCAATTATTTGGCATATTCACGGTTCCGGCTCATTCCCTATTCCCTTTGGCCAGAGCTCGGGTTTCAGCCGCCCGACTTCAACGCCTCATAATAGATTTCCCCAGTCAATCGAAAGCCTTTTGCGATGGCTCCCCCAGGGCCTTGGCCGTGAGCTTATTAGCACGCACTTAACCTTGGACCAGGACGAGTCCTGGAGTAGGGGGGGCGGGCCATAAATAATTGAAGCTAACAGTTGGTGGCCGCCTCGTGGCTTTCCGTCCGCCCTGCTCCTTGGCCAGTGTTCATCAAGCTGAAAAATTACATCAAATTACACTAAAAACGGCGGGCGAGAGTGGAGCGGCGGCGAAACAACTTGACACTTATAAATTATGTCACATACTTCTTGGCGTCCAGCGGGAAAATTGATCATAAGGATGCAGGAGCAGGATGGGGTCCGAGCTCGCGGGGTCCATAAAAGTTTTGGCCCCAAAAACTTTTAATGCGAATCGATAAATCAGCGAACGTTTAATGTAAATTGTAATTTCCTTTTATTGCTGGCCCGTAATCTCGTGTCAACTTGTTGAGTCGTAAATAAAAGAGGTTCCCCCATGTCATCCAAGTCCTTTCAGTCCTCACGTCGCCATTGATGAGTCCTTATCATTATCCCTATCCCTGTATCTTGTGTTTGCGTCTGGGCGCCTCAATTAGCTGGCATTGCAGTTGTCAGTCGCTTTGGCTGACAAATTGCATTTGTAGCCGCTCGACTTGGTGTTCAGGACCAGAAGCAGGACCAAGACAGCAAGCCGGAAGGAGTGGAGCCGAGCTGAGCGGAAGTGGACGCAATTTTTCTTATTGATTGGTTTTAATTAGAAAAGCCATCAACCGCAAATTAGCCTTGCGATGGCTTCATTAATAAGTTTTTATAGCACTTTTCTTTTGCCCATTGCCTTTTCTTTTTCCACATGTACCGGCGAACCAAACCGTAGCGAAAGCCCCTCCTCACATAATACGATTTATTTGTTTTGAAAATGTTCTCCTTGACTTTTCCACCATTTCCATTTCACGTACAAGTTTCTCGGGATGTTCGGGTAATTCATTGAAATGTGGCGTTGGCGTTGCTTCTGTTTTTACGCCTCGCCAAATATTGCAAAAACTTTACAAAAACTTTGGTCGGCCTTAGCCGAAAGTAGCATTTAAGGGCAGCTGTCCATTTATTGGTAGATTCCCAGGGCCATCGATGTCCAGGAAAAGTTTTCCCCTGCAAAGAAGAAACGTGCTGTGGAGACTTGGGAAATATTTTATATTTGTGATGGGGACTAGACTTTATATAGCTGAAAAATGCCACTCAAATCAGATTATTTCATCATATTTCATCATGTTTCTTCATGGCAAATAAACTGGGATTTTAATAAACATTTAATGCCATTTGAAATGCTGTGCGTTTTAATCCCACAATCCCACTTCTCGGCTTTGAGCCCTCACACATTTGATATTTGCTTTAGTGCCCCGCCCGGCTCTCTGTTGCCTAATTGTTAGTTGGGCAAACTTCTGTAAGCCCCGTGCCCAGTCCAGGCTTAGGGTTAACTTCCCCTTTTTCCTAAACTTTTTGCCGGTAATTTCATTTAACTAAGCGAAGAGCAAAAGCAACTCATCCTTCAGGTGGCGGCTGCTCCTCCATGGAAATTACGACTGCTGCCGCTGCTGTCCCTCAAAGTTTTCGAGTTTATTTTTGCATAATTGCACCGAGACTAAATTAAATGCGAACGCTCTGCAAAGATCCTCGCAAGGCACTTTAAGCTGGCTGAGGGGAGGACTAAACTTTTGGAGGCAGACTGTTGTCAACATAAATAAGTGGCTAATGCTCTCTCCCGCACCACTTGGTGGGGCCAGACAGGTCTAACTATTCTCAGGGCATTCAGTGAGCATTCTGCGTTCAACGCTCCAAAGCGAAGGCCAGTAGTGTGAATGGCAAAACTCTGTTTGGAAAATCAAAATTACAAGGTTGCTTTTACGCCATAAGCACGCCTTGCCATCGTTGGTAGTAAATGGCAGAGTTTGTGCCTGCCGTTGAGCCATGTATAGCATACTTTTCAGGGCGGTCCTTCGACAACTAAGGTCGTGGGAGTAGTTTTGTGTTTTATTTATTTAAATTTAATATTATACGGGAGAAATTTTAGACACCTTTGGATCGTACAAAAAAATATATATTATAGTTCAATAAACTTATCATTTGTAGAAGAATGAGTTCTTTTTGCATATTATTCGACAATTCTTGTTACTATTCTACCAACCTCGACTATTGCTGTGTGTGTGTCTGTAGTAACGATGGGCATATTAACCCATTTTCCTTGACTGGCTTTGTTTCTGTTCCTGCTTCACCCGCTCCTTCCGCTTCCGCTTCGACATTGTTGCGAACTCGCTACGTTTTGCACTTGATTTTGACTGCTTCTGACATTTATGCCCTCTTACTGGCCACCCTCTCTCCTTGGCCTGGACTCGGCCTGGCTGGCTATACACTTAATTTTCTTGTTAGATTTTATGGCTCTACTATTATCGACTGGCCGGGCAAGGCACTGAGAGAAAGAGAAGCAGCCCAGAGTTGATTTAGTGATTTATGCAGTGTAATGAGGCTTTTGTGCGGTCACTTGGCAAAATAACAAGATAAATAAATAAGGAAAATTAAATTTACAGAGGCTGTAAAGCCTTGTCCGAGAGATGAGATCTGGGGCTACATAAACCCTGATTCGTTCCATTCATTCGCTGGCCAGCAGTGTCAACAGCCGCTCCAAGTGTCACGAGTCACGAATCAACGGCAGAGTACAGTGAATGCAGCACTCAATGCAGTTTATTTGTGATCCCCCTCGGCACCCAGTCCCCAGTCTGTGTTTATGTGGATGCATTTTATGCATTTCACATTGGAAATATTGTTTTTATGGCTCGTTGCTAGTGCAAATAAAACAGAATTGCCAGCATGACGTTAAACCAGACTGAATAAGCACTGCGGAGTACCAATCAGTGCAGACACGTCCGTGAACCCTTCTCCAGCTCATCTTGACATGTTGTTCAAGCCAAATGCTCACTTTACCTTTGCCCTCGGAGTAATCCCAGTGAAGAGTGTGTGTGTTGAAATTCCATTCATTTGAACTATTAAGTCTTCAATATTTGTTTTAATTCTGTTTATTTTGATTGATTTTCCAGGTGGTTCCGACAGCAACAAGGGAAAGAGCAAAAAATGGCGCAAAATATTGCAATTTCCACACATATCGCAATGCATCAACCTGAAAGACAAACTAGGTGAGTGTTCAGAATCAGCTACGTTATGTGCTCAATTATTAATTGCTATTTCATAATCGTTTATAATCCCCCCAGATATAAGCTATGGCTACGTGATAGATCAGCAACCCATTGGTCGTGAGCTCTTCCGCCTGTTTTGCGAAAACAAGCGGCCCGTTTACTTTCGCTACATCACCTTCCTAGATCAGGTGGTCAAGTAAGTCCGGGGACCACTCCTTCTCTGAAATCGGGCCATAACTAATCTCAATGCTTTCCGCTTTGGCAGATACGAAATCGAGTACATCGTGAACCGCATATCCATTGGCCATGACATCGGGCGCCGCTTCCTGGATGTGGAGCCGCAGCCAGAGCTGCGCAATGGCAGCGGTGGCGATGCCCTCGACGCCGAGACGCAGGAGGAGCTGCTGCTCAACAACAGCAATGCCAATCCAACTGAAACAGCTGAGACTGAACACTGCAACAATACCACCGCCAACAACTGCAACAACATCAACAACAGCAACAGCAACACCACCACCAACTCGCACAGCAGCAGCATCAATCACAAGAAGCTGGACACTCGCAATCACAACGGCGACGATGCCACCGGGAACGGGAGCAACGACGACGGGGACGAGGGCGTTGAGTGCCTGGACAGCCACGATGACAATGGAGCGGAGAAGGGCGGTGGCGAGGGTGGCGGCGGCGGCTTAGATGGTGGCGGTGGTGGAGTAGGAGGAGGAGTTGGTGCTGGAAATGGCACAACTGCCGGGGGATCTGCCGACGAACTAGTGCTGGACGTACTCAACGATGATCTCATTGCGCAAGTGCGTAATAAACTCAATAGCGGCGGCAAGGACATCTTTGGCCAGTGCGTGACGGCGGTGAAGGCGTTTCTGGCCGGTGAACCGTTCCGGGAGTTTGAGAACTCAATGTATTTTCATAGGTGCGTTGGGGATTCCTTTAGAGGAAGGGTTAAACTCAATTTCAGCTATTCATATCATTAAACTAATTACGAGTTGTTGAAGCGGGCATTCTTTTAACATGTTATAAGCATTTTACGAATGTTTTCTTAATTAGTTTCCTTGTTTTTCCCTCTTCCCACCAGATACTTGCAATGGAAGTGGCTGGAGGCGCAGCCAATCACCTATAAAACGTTTCGCATGTACCGTGTGCTGGGCAAGGGCGGCTTCGGGGAGGTGTGCGCCTGTCAGGTAAGCCGGAAAATCACCACCTGTGGGCGTCTGACCTCCTTTTCACACTCCCGCCCCTTTTGGCTGTCTCTGTGTTGCAGGTCCGCGCCACTGGGAAAATGTACGCGTGCAAAAAGCTGGAGAAAAAACGCATCAAGAAGCGAAAGGGCGAGTCGATGGTGTTAATCGAGAAGCAAATACTGCAGAAAATCAACTCGCCGTTCGTGGTTAATCTGGCCTACGCTTACGAGACGAAGGATGCCCTCTGCCTGGTCCTGACCATAATGAATGGTGGGTATTATCCAGTTATTCCACATGGCGTTGCACTTCACCATGTAGCCTGTAGCCCGGTGTCGATGGTTGGCCAGTTAGGGTTAATTAAGTGCCGAGTCTTTTTATCGGTTAATCCAGTTATTTTCCCATTCCCATTCCGAGTCCAGGGGACTGTGCGTCCCTGCCAATTATCCGAGAGTCCGGCGTTTGCAAGCATTCATTAAAACGATAACAAATGCATGTGTAATCCATGCGATGATTGAGTTTTCGCTTTTAATTAAATTCTGCTCATTCAAGCTGCTAGGACAATGCCTCTCGCTGTCACTCTGTCTCCCAGTCGCAGAAGTCATCCTGCCAGCTGTCCTTTCCCGTCCGTCCGTAAATCCGTCAATCGACAGCCTAATTGAATTTGTGCACAAAAGCCAGGCACTGGCATTGTACCAATAAAAGGCTCTGGGACATGTCATTGTTTGAGGAAGACAATCAAATATCCTTTTCCCTTGCAGGCGGCGATTTGAAATTCCACATTTACAACATGGGTGGCGACCCGGGATTCGAACTGGAGCGTGCCCGATTCTATGCCGCCGAGGTGGCCTGCGGACTGCAGCACCTCCACAAGCAAGGCATTGTTTACCGGGACTGCAAGCCGGAGAATATCCTTCTGGACGATCATGGCCACGTACGCATCTCCGACCTGGGTCTGGCCGTCGAGATACCCGAGGGCGAAATGGTCCGCGGCCGGGTGGGCACAGTGGGTGAGTATTAAAAATGTAATATCACTGAGCAGGCAAGCTAAACTAATTTGATTTTTATTCCACTAAACAGGCTACATGGCGCCCGAGGTCATCGACAATGAGAAGTACGCCTTTTCGCCGGATTGGTTTAGCTTTGGCTGCCTGCTGTACGAGATGATCGAAGGCCAGGCGCCGTTCCGGATGCGCAAGGAGAAGGTCAAGCGGGAGGAGGTGGACAGACGCGTTAAGGTTAGTAGCATACAGTTTAGGCCAGAGATGTTGATCCAAATAACCTCCCTGCTCTTTGTGTTATGCATTTATATTAATTTCAAAATTATACTGTTCACAGGAGGATCCCGAAAAGTATTCGAGCAAGTTTAATGATGAAGCCAAATCAATGTGCCAACAGCTGTTAGCTAAATCGATAAAGCAGCGCTTGGGCTGCCGCAACGGACGCATGGGGGCCCAGGACGTGATGGCCCACCCGTTTTTCCACTCCACCCAGCTCAACTGGCGCCGGCTGGAGGCTGGCATGCTGGAGCCGCCTTTTGTGCCAGACGTGAGTTGTTGACTCATTTGCATATGCGCGCCGATATTGGCTTTGGCCGCCTGCTTGAAGCACAGACTTAAATCAATTTTCCATCATCATCCACAGCCGCACGCCGTTTACGCCAAAGATGTGCTCGATATTGAACAGTTCTCGACGGTGAAGGGCGTCAATATCGACGACTCGGACACGAATTTCTACACGAAATTCAACACGGGCTCCGTGTCCATTTCGTGGCAGAACGAGATGATGGAAACCGAGTGCTTTCGCGAGCTGAACGTGTTCGGACCGGAGGAGTGCCCCACGCCAGACTTGCAGATCAATGCAACGCCCGAACCGGACAAGGCGGGATGTTTCCCCTTCCGCCGGAAGGTGAGTTATTTAGCCGTGCATTAAGGGTTTATTCCCTTTAATAACCCTTATATTACAGAAGAAGCAGCCGGCTCGCACACAGCCCATACCCATTCCCGAGCATCTGTTAACCACTAGTCACAGCGTGTCCTCCACGACGGTCGAAAGCTGATAGCATAGATTAGTCGAGGAAGCCGCTAAGCGGAGGACGGAGGAGCCTGGCGAAGACGAAGACGTCGGCGCCGACACATAGCACAAATTGCGCACAGTTGCGCCCCAGGATGGGGGGTATTCAGCCGAAGGACATCGTAGCACAACCTAACGCAATTACAAACCCAAAACTCAGTTGACGCGCAAGAAGCATTTTTGAAATTGTATTTTTACATCAACTTTTCTAATGAAATTGCGAGTTGATTTCGAGGACACACACATATATATTTATAAATGTTCCCAAAAGACTCTCCACACAGAAAGAAAGCACACATTAGAGCGTTACTTAATTGAGAATGTGGTTTCAATAATTACCACTCACTAAACCACTTTGATAGCTAATAGCACTTGCAGCGCAAAGGCGAACTTTTGTCACAGCACCCCAAAAAGATAATGTTACTTAAAATACGAGCGCTATTTAAATATCTAAAATTGATCATCTAAAACATGCATTACCATCAAGCAGGAGCAGAAGCAGCCACAGCAGCAGCAGCACCGGAAGCAAAGTAGAGGCAACGCCAGCAGAATAATGTGTAATTTTTGTAAAGTAGTTTGTGCTCAACGGGAACAGCGTTGCAAGATGCTCGTTCTGGTTGACATTTGTAAGTTAAGCAAGTGACATGAATACTCGAAAACTTGAATGCATTTTTAACAAATACTTAACACACATGCTACTATATCTACAAGCGTAGAAACGGACATACATGATGTGTATGTGGATTGTACATTTTAAAAACCTATAATTATTTATAAACGACTTTTAATTTTTATTGCCGCACACTTTTGCTAAGCTTTTCATCTATATATTGTTCTTAAAGTCTTTTCTGTTGTCTAAGTTTAAGTTGAAGATATTACTGATATTTGTTTTGTCATGCAATAAATTTAACAACAACAAGTTATGCTAACTAATGCTAATCCATTGAGATATCGATGTCGGCTAGTGTCTAAGTTTTGTGTAAACGTAGCGTAGGCATTTTGTAATTAGCAACAAAGAAAGAAAAACATGAAAACAAATGAAACCAATTGGAGAATTTATTATGTTAATATTGAAGATTAATTATTATAATTATTGAAATTGGTGGCAGTTGTGGGAGTGCCCTGCGCCCAGGGCAAGTTTTAGTTCCAATTCATTTGATTTTAGGCACAACTAGCAAATTGTAAGGCATAGAGATTGACAACAACTACTACTACTACTACTACCAGCACAAAGCAGACAAGCGCCATCGGCCCCGAATCCCATTTAGCACTGCAGCCACAGTAAAGTAAAACCAAACCGAGCAAGCGCCGAAATATTTATCTTTAGCAATTAAAGGCATATTTATAGAGCATCATGAATACAAGATATACACACATACACATAAATAAATCTATTCT
Organism: Drosophila nikananu; assembly: GCA_008042635.1. Classification (NCBI taxonomy): domain Eukaryota; kingdom Metazoa; phylum Arthropoda; class Insecta; order Diptera; family Drosophilidae; genus Drosophila; species Drosophila nikananu. Next base: position 7,972 of record VNJV01005107.1, on the reverse strand, counting down.
GTAAGCGAAATGATACAAGAATACAAAAAGTCAAGAGATGAACATTCAGACACAATAAACGTATTTAACTACAATCTACGTGGTATTCTTATTGGGTTTAAATATAACTATTAAATGCAGACCGGTTATAGATGGGTTATATCCAATAACTGAACACCTTGATCCTATTATATGCTTAATCAAAACAAGTTTCCCATGTCCTTTGCTTTATAGAAATTCCTGTGCTAAGAGCAGTGACAAGCCCCAAAAGTATGCCATAACTAACATATATATTTTCCACCGCCGCCTAGAACTATCTTAAAACTTACAGAAAAATCATTTTCTAAACCACAAGGGCGAGCGCCGACAGTTGTAAATCCTGGTCGTACGGCTCACGCCCGTGTAATCAAGTAGGCATTCGGCTCCATTATTCTCGAAGGAGATCTCACCAAGCCTGTACTCCGGGTTAAGGGCCACCCGCAGGATGTAGCGGCGATTGACTGGCACTCTGGTCACATCCACCCACTGGCAGTCCAGGACATGAGTGTAGGTATCAGCGCAGCCCACAGATATGCCTGCCAGAGAAAGAGTTTTTCTTATAAATACAAATCTGAACCAAAAACCCTTTAAACACTCACCCTGGGTGGTATTCCCGCAGGTGTACTTGGCGCGAACTCCTGGCTGGCAATCGGTGTCCATCAGGCAGAAGGACGCCTTATGTCCCTGGGCCACCTTTCTGTACTTGAGATCGTATACGTCGAAGGTGGCGAACACGTTCATGCTGTGGTAGTGCCGGTGACACTGATGCCACACCCAGTCCTTGTAGTTGGCATAGGGACTCACATCGGCAGTGCCCACATTAGAGGCCTTCACGGAGAAACGCAGCAGGAGCCTGGCTGCGTTCGGCTGCGTCCTGCGGATCTCATACGCATCGGCGGACACACAGTGCTCTTCCATGGCACATGTGAGCCGTGACATGGGTACTGCCTCCAGACGGGCGGTCTTCTCGATTTCCGTCAGTCCAATCTCGAGATCGGCTGAGTGGCTCACGCAGGCCACCACGCTAACATTGTGATTTCGGGCGTGACAAAGGCTCGGGTAGAGAGATTCTCGCGAACACTCTGCCAACCGCGACTCAGTGCCCCGGCAAAGAGTTCCCACCATGGCCCAAGGATGCTTCTTGTTGTCCCCATGCTCCGTGCTCAGTGTGGCCTTGGAGGCGTAGCCCAGACCCAGCTGCCGGCACACTACATTGCCCTCCCGCATGCTCCACGAGGTGCTGCAGATGGTGCCCCAAGTGGCGCCGTAATCGAAGCTCACCTCCACAAGTCCTTCTCGAAGTTCTTGGACCCCACCGAGAGAGGCTTTATTGGTGTTCAGGCGAACCAACATGTTCCGGTAGTTGTTCTGCAAGTTGAGGCCACTGTTGGCCCAGGACTGGCCCAGTACTAGCAACTGGAGCAGTACGATCGTCAGCAGGCGGTGTGATTCCATGGCGCTCCTGGCACTTTCTGGTCTGCCATACCCGAAGCCCAAGCTGCTTTAAAGCCAGCGGCAACAATGCCCCCAAAAAGGGAACAAATGGGCGAGAATGGGGCTACATATGTAGGAGGTATATTGTGCGTTGTATTTTCCCAGCGGCCGACCCACATCTGCTAGGCAGGCGGCAGGCGTTTGTATACAAAACTCAGCTGGCAAAATGCCTATTCCGAGCGCGCGAGTGTGCTCTTGTTTTTTGCGGTTTCTGCTTCTGTTTCGGTTTTCGGGGGTATGGAGTGCATTCGTAAACAACAATTTCTGTGCGCCTGTTATGAGTCGAGCAGCTTGTTGATCGCCTCTTTCAGTTCCGCGGGCTTGAACACGCCCCGTTCCGTGATGATGCCCGTGATGAGGGCGGCGGGTGTCACATCGAAGGCGGGGTTCCAGCAGTTTATGCCCGGCGCAGCGATGCGATGCTCCCCCACGTGCGTCATCTCCCGATCGGGCCGCTCCTCGATGATGATGTGGTCGCCGCCGGGTATGGCCAAGTCGATGGAGGTCAGCGGGGCGGCCACATAGAAGGGCACGTCGTGATGCTTGGCAACCACGGCTATCTGGTAGGTGCCAATCTTGTTGGCCGTGTCGCCATTAGCAGCCACCTAGAAAAAGAAAGGATACACAATTAATGTCGATTTGTGGTGGATATAGAAAAATAGCTTTCAGATTTTGGAACATTATAAGCCAATTGATTCGCCATAAAACTAGACTATTTATAAGTATGTTTATTTTTAGAACCATTAGAAGATTATAAATTGACTGCAGAAATCTTTTTAAAAGTCTATAGATATCCATGGATATCTTTTCCTGTTTGACAAACAATATTATTGACCAAATATACTCTTTAAGAGGAGTGCAAGCTCCAAAGATTCGTCTCTTTTAAAGATTTGTCATTGGAGTTACTTACCCGATCGGCTCCCACGACAACTGCAGCCACATTCTTGGCCCTCAACAGGGCAGCCACCATGCTATCCAGCACAAGGGTGGCGGGGAACTTTTCGTGCACCAACTCATAGGCTGTCAGGCGGGCACCCTGATTGTAAGGACGGGTCTCTGTGCAGTAGACGTGCTCTACAAATTATACAATTTATTAGAGGTAAGAAGTGCTAATGAAAGAGATCTGAATAGGTTCATTGTATGAAGTACTTACCCAGCTTTCCCATCTCTGCCAACTGACGCACCACGCCCAGGGCCGTCCCGTATCCAGCAGTAGCCAGGGAGCCCGTGTTGCAGTGGGTGAGCACTCGCACTCCGGCACCCGCTGGAGCGCCAGACGTTTCCGCCACGCGCTGTAGAATCGCCTTGGCCCCATGCGCTCCAATTGCCCGGTTATCCGCAATGTCTTTCTTGAGCATCGCTTCGGTGGCACTCAGGAATCTTGAATGGGAACATGCGATACGTTGGCGGCACCGTCTTGCTTGCTTAGCGACCTGTTTGTGTGTTACCTTTGCTTCATTTCGCCCACGTCGATGGTCTCATCCTTGGTGAGGTCATTGGCCAGGATAAGCAGTTCATCGGCGGCGATTTTCATATTGACTGCCGTGGGTCGGGCCGAGACCAGATAGTTGAGCTTGCCTTCGACCTCCTGGCGCAGCGATTTCTTGCTGCCAAATTCCTCGGGATGGATTTCCACGGCCAGGGAGAGGCAACCCACAATGGCAATGGCGGGAGCACCACGAACCTGGATGGATAGGGTAATAAATCTATTAGTTATAGTATTGGTTAACGAATTGATTTAAAATAAACAAATTAAAAACCCTAGACGTAAAAGCAATTTTTAAGCCAATTAATCCGAAAGATCTTTAGGCATTTCTGTGACAAGGCAGATGATGTAGATTATTTCGTCAAACACATGTTAATCTGGCCTGCCACAACACAATTATAGGAACAATCTTCACGCTCAAGAGAGCTGTGTGTTGCCGCCAGAACCAAAATCGCATAAGGCTTGTACAAGATTTCTTTATTTATTTAATGTATCGTTTTCACTTTGATATTTTAAATGTCACGTTCTACAAGAAGATAAAGCCTATTAAAGTAATTATTGTGATATCACCTCCCAGCGAGCGACGAGATTAGACGGCTTATCAGGTGGTGGTACGAAGTAAACAGTTTACATTCTATTATGTCGGCAGCTTCACGTGATAAGCCGCTTGCTCGGCGACCAATGGAGCATCTGGGGGCATTAGCCCAGTAAGAGCCCCTCGGCGAGTGACGCCCGAGTAGGAGTGGTTTTATTTTTGGCAAGCGTTTTTAACAAATTTTTAATTTCAATTATGTTATTTATAGCCGCGCAAGCGACAGACGACAAACGACAAACGTTGAGCGATCATTGCACAGATTAAGCAGTGTACCAATAAGAATTTTAATGGCCTCTGCCGGAATGCCGCCATTAGTGGGCAGGTTATAATAGTGGTATATTCACTCACCTGCATCTTGTTAATGACCTTCCAGCCGTCCTCAACACCGCGCACGGCCACATACTTGGACTGGACGGGCAGCAGCAGCTGGTCGAGGATCTCCAGGCTGCCCCGCGTGTATTTGATGGACTGCAGGCTCATCTCTCTGGTTGATACTTGTACTGGTCTGGGTTGTACTGGGGGGTGACTGGAATATGAGAGAAATTTGATTCAAACGTGTCATAATGGAGGAGGAGGCAAGGGAGGACAACCCACACTTTCGGCTGCCAATGAAGCACAGCCCTCGCGAATCGCTGGCAATTTATCAGTTATTATTAATCGAAATGATTTCGTAGCTTTCAACGCTTTCTGGCGACGTCCGCCAGGCGAACGGATCACTGAGCAACTAAACGCGCGGCGCCGTCTTGCTTTTGGGGCCTCGAAAGAGTTTGCGGCTGCCGAGCGTGGAGAGCATGAGAGCGAAAGCGGTGAGAGCAGCAGAAGCACCGGAAGGGGAGGCGGTACACGGTACACAAAATGTGGTATTTACCTTTGATACCTAGAGAAGATTATTTTCAGGGGAAATACTGATTTACATTTTGTATAAAAGCATAGGCATAATAGCACATTTTAATAAGCAAATCGTATTTCTCCTAAAAAATAAAACTTTGAATGTGAGCAGAAAATACAAAAGGGAACTTTCTTTATAAAGATACATATTTTGTAAATAAACTTGAACTTTATATAGTTCTTAAATAGTATACTACTCAAATCTATATTTATTTCTCTTAAAAGTCCCAAACAATGTGAATTTTTATGAGGATCTATAGATCTATACATGACTTTTGTATATTACAAGGTTATTATCCTTATTAATGTGATTTAGAAATTGTTTTCAGTGCAGGCAGAGGGCTTGGTTCGCCCCATCCTCATCCACATCGACATCGACGATCAATTCGACGTGACATCGGTTGGCGCTGCTGCTCCTCTGCTGCGTCGTCGTCGTCGTCGTCGCAGCTTTTCCCCCGACTGATAAAGGTTTCTGCCGCGCTGTCGCCGTCGCTGCTGACGTCGACTTGGCTTGTTGACACTTGTAAGGCGAATCAGAAGGAACCGGGGGCGCGTAATAATTAATCGTGCTGCTTATCTGTCACCGCTGGTTATTAGGCAATTTTGAGCGAGCATTAATTTATGCGGCTGCAATTAGTTGCGAACCGCGCCGTGACAGGAACTTTTGCTTGGTCCTGTGCCAACAGAGTGGCGGATGCGGGCGGACCGAGGATGGGGGGCAGTAGTCCATTAGGTAGCCCCGTCCACCCACCTCATTAGCGCGCTGGTGCCGTTTTGCGGCAGCAACTGGTGGTTGCCGTGAAATAACCTCACCCACGACACTCGCGTATACAGGTGAGTTGGTTATGAAACACCTCGAGGGTTGCATCCTCATTAAACAGCTCAAATACTCACATTTTGTGTTTGATTATAGCGAGTTCCTTAAAAAGTTCATAAATTCCTTGACTTTGGCTTCTTCCAACTCTATCTCTCCCGCTCTGGCTCCAGTGACAGGTTAGCCGGCTGTGGCGCCAAAACAACGTGGCACGTGTCTTTTGCCGTCATGAATTATTGAGTTGTTTAAAGGGAAAAGCTCCGCGTTGTTTATTAATAGCCGAAACTGGAAAGAGGAACGCACAAATTGCAATGTCGAATTAACTTTTCTGCCGGCGTCGCGCTTCTTAGAGATGACTGTCAGCAGCTGTTCGCAGGCGATGGTTTAACCCAGCAAGCAAAGTTAACAGCGTCTGAAAAGTGGCATCTTTTGAACAGCATTTTGATCGGAGCCTATTTAGTGCTCCCTAAGCATGGAATTCGGAATTCAAATAAATAGCTTAATAGAATAATTCCAAACGATTTTAATTTTGCTTGCTAGGATATTGTTAGCTGGATTCGTCGTGAAATTAGTATGGAGTATTGGCTCATCTCTAGCATGGCATAAGTACCTCTAACTCCCGCAAGAGGCCGCCAATCGACTGCAAAATTCAAACAAAGCGTTAAGTTTAGTTGCAAAGGTTAAACATTATTTAAAATATATAAAAGGCTTTAAGAGTATTACAAAAAAAATAAATATCTAATTTAATATAACTTCCCACCCAACTCCGCATAACTTCTTAAGGTTGAAACCGCTGGAAGATATTTACTACTAACACCCGCCAGAGGTCTCTAGTGCTCTCCCGCAAAATTCAAACGTAGCAAACTTTCATAAACGTAATCTTACAAATACTATTCCATTTTGATTCCGAAATTCGTAGAAACAATCATGACAAAGGCCTTCGGATCAAATCTGTACCGCCTGGTGCCGGAGAAGACCGTCTTCATGCTGTGCGACGTGCAGGAGAAGTTCAAACCGGCGATACCGCTGCTGGGTGCGCTCATCGAGAACACCGCCAAGCTGGTGAGACAGCAAAAGTGACAGGATAATGGTCGGGTTCTAATGCATTCGCATTCCAGCTAGCGGCTGGCAAGGCCTTGGGAGTGCCCCTCCTGGTCACCGAGCAGTATCCCGATAAGTTGGGCCAGACAGTCTCCGAGCTGGACATTGGACATGCCTGCGTCAATGTTGCCAAGACCAAGTTCTCCATGCTGGTGGATCCCATCCGCAAGAGCATGGCTGATATCTACGGTGGCAAGCCCAGGACGGCGGTTCTCTTTGGCCTGGAGGTGGGTGGGTCGTCCTTTAAAGAAAGGATTTGGTGGTACTTTGGGATTCGATTTTAAGGGAAAGGGTGTAATTTATTGAACGTAATTTCCATTTCCAGACTCACGTGTGCGTGGAACAGACTGCCTTTGACCTTATAAATGAACAGATTGACGTCTGGCTGGTGGGCGACTGCTGCGCCTCACGCCTCAACCAGGATCGGGATCTGGCCATGGAGCGACTGCGTCACATCGGCTGCATCATCGCTAGCTCGGAGAGCGTGATCTTCAACCTGCTGTGCGACAAGGAGCACAAGGCATTCAAGGAGATTACTTCGCTGGTGAAAAAGGTCTCCGCGGACATGGAACTCTAGCAGCCCCAAAAGCAGGCGGGGAAGTGACCCCTGCGGCTCCTTTTATGTCAACTTTTTCTTCTGCTTATTAAACGATCCTGAGATCGCATATGTAGAGTGTGCTCCCGGGTATGGGGGAATTATGAGAGAAGGACCCACCGGTAGGGCCGGCTCCCTGTCCTCGTCAACTCATAAACATCTCGGCCAAGTGGACAGCTGAATGGAGCAGGGAGCAGCAGCTGTGCTGGGAGCTGGGTGGCGGCGGCACTGGCATTTGGCGTTGCCCCTTTTTGCCTAAGCGGCGCCTTATAAGCCCCATCAACAGCCACTGGAGCCGCCGCGACATCGATAGATGCAATAGATGCAGATGCGGACGCAGCTCCTACAGCTTCTGCCAATTTATGCAATGACTTTGACTTGGCTCCGAGCTGCTGGCCCGGGACCACTGGAATTGGCTGGCGGGGCAGTTAAATTTTATGATGCAATCGCTACAATCTTCAGCGCCCATCTAGCCATCTTCCATCGGCGCTGCAGGCAGCCACCGAACCAGAGATCCAGCGAGCCAGCGGAGCAGACATCCCGCGATCCTATCCGAGCCAAGTGATGGTGACAATGTAGGCAGGCGTCTGATGGACTCATAACAGGCCACGCAAACATTGCGATCTTGATCGCCATTTGCATGCCAAGAAGATCTCCGCCTCCGGCAGCTGGCAATTTATTTGCCCAGGCCCAGGACCAGGCCCAGTCCCAGTCCCCCGGCTCAGGCTCCTCCTAAACCACTCGCTAGTGCAAACTGATGGCGATGGCTGCGCGGCACGCGATAAGTCAACAACTTATCCGGGTCCCGGCCAGATCTCAGATCTATCCAATTAGGCAGGCCTCTCCGGTGTCGCCTTAAATCCGCCCAAGCATCCAGGTGAAAAGTGAATTGGGCTAACGGCAATGTGCGTAAACGCTGGCTTCCTCCGCATCCAAGCTCCACTTACACTTCTCCCAGGAGACGCACAAATATCTGGCCTT
>VNJV01005104.1:0-11034 GCA_008042635.1 Drosophila nikananu | reverse complement strand
AGTGGCCCAGAGTCAACGGCCGGCAAAAGTCGCATCCACATCGACATCGCCGTCGTCGCCGTCGGTTTGCCGGCCTTTTTTAGGCACGCAAAACAAAGCTCCGCTTATATAACCAACATTTATGCAAAGCATATAGAGTTTGTATAAATGTGTGTTCAGAGAAAATCACTTGACGTTTGACCATTTTTGGAACGCCCACACATACGAAATTGAATTAAAGTTTAACATTTGCTGCCGGCCGTGTGGCCATAATTCAAAATTTTGCAAAAAGTGCAAACAAACGTCGTCCGGCCCGAGTTGCAGGCAGAAATAAATGTCGAGGCAGGACAGGATTCCCCCTCGTGTCGTCGTCGGGCTTTTAGGTTCAGTGTCAAATTAATCAGACTTTTGTTCCGAGGGCGTGGACAACACACAAAACAAAATAAAACAAATTTGCCGGAGATATTTTGAATATATATTTATGTTCTGGGGTTGCCTTTTAAGCGGTGCAATGACCCGCAGCTCGCTAATTTATTTCCCCACCTTGTGGGTTTGGTTTCACGAATTTTTCACCGCAGAGTGCTGGCCATTAATCGATAGGGAACTGCGAACTGCGACTGCACTCTGGCCACCAAGTCATCAAGTCATAATTAAAGTGAGCACTCGCAAAGCTCGAACATGCAGCTAATAAAATGACGCGACACTGGTCTGTCGAATAATTTATTTAAATGCATTTTGTCGCGACAGCAACAGCACCAGCAGCGAAACCGAAAAAAGCAGAAACCGAAATGAAATCCCTGACGGGGGAGGACGAACCGGGGAATTTATGGCAAAGTTTGCAGTTCGAGGAAATGGCAAACAAGCGACGCGTCTCACAGGCGCCAGAAAGGACACAACAACGCAGACACAAGCAAAAAGGACGAAGGCGAATGCAATAGACAGCGGTTGAGGGGGTCCTAAGGACATGCCAGCCGGAGACAGTAGTAAAAGTTGTTTTCACTTTTCACATTTTTGGGAGGTTTGGCCAATTCCAAGAAGGACATAACCGCAGCCATCAAAAGGCAGGACTTTTGCCAACACGAAATTACAGATGGCAGCGGAAAATGCACACAGGAGAGTCCTTAGGCAAGGACCTCCTCAATTACAGGGCTCCGAGCTCAATCGTTTCGCCTGTCAAATTATCTGCACCAAACTTTGCTGGCAGGCAGCTCAATGTAAAGTATACACAGCAAAGTAAAGTTTGCCCCCAAAATGCGCTTTGGATTGATTAAGAGGAAACTCAATTAAATTGACTGACTGGAAATGCAATTAAGTGCTGCTGCTGCATTATATATAATAATTTGATCTTAATTGAATTCAGTCCAGTTGCACGCTTGGTGGTCATGGCATGATCAGCGGAGATCTCTAAAAAATAAATGATATATGTAATTATGAATAAAATATATATTTTGGGTCAGTTCTAGAGAGGGGAAAGAAGGAGAGTTTAAAAAAAGTTTGAATTGCTGTGGGAAACTTTAAATAAAGTATACAACATAAAGACAGACAAAGGGGATTTCTAGCAAAATTCTTTGGGTCTAATAATAAGTATAAATGCCACAAAAAATATTAATAAAATATTCCTAAGCAGGAAAGTTTATACAAAGCTTCTTAGGGGGAGTTCTACTTACAGAAAAGGGGAGTTTTTAACACTATTTAAGAAAAACAAGCTCCCCAGGCCAATGATATACCCACCTTTCAGTAGTACACGTATTTTTTATGTAAACAAAGAGGAATTTCTGCGTTGTAGGCAGCTCTAGACAAAGGAAAGTAATTGTTATGCCCACAATAACAATAATTCGCCAAAAATGAACGCTTTCAAGTGATTTCTTTCATGTCAAGCTGCCAATCGAAGACTCCAACGCCCACGTCCAGAAATTTCAAACCCACCAGCAACCAGTAACCAGCAGCCCGTACTCCTTTCCCTCCTTCCAAATAAGACCCGAAATCCGCTGAAAGAGTACCAAGACCCAGACCAAGACCATATTCAGTTATTCACTTATATTCAGTTAATTAAAAGAAAGTTGAACGGAGGTCTCTGGGATAATGTGGGGGCGCTGCTCGTTGTATAGCCTTACTCGCACACATAGTTCAGAGTATTTAATGAAACCATTTGAGGCTTAAGCTGCCTCTGCAGCCGCCGCGCATGTGGCAAGTGTTTGACTTGCAGCATGTCACTTTGAACCGCCCCAATTTGATATAAAAAAACATACAAGTTTATATACATCTGTCCCTCCATAAAGCCGAGTATCAAGTGTCACGCAAGTCTCTCTCTCTCTCTGCGAAGTCCGCAAGTCAAAGGGTCACAATACACCGGACCCGGCGACCCGGACCCTCGTTCACTTTCTACACACACCCCGGTTTAGTTTGGTTTGGTTTCGTTTCGAATAGAAACGCCCGAAAATTAAGACCCCTTTTTTCGGAGGAAAGTGAAAAATTAAGTACACAAAGGGAAAATCAAGAAGAATTTAGGAAACATATTTCTAAAGGCAACTCTTTTCTGCACCTGCGATGTCTTAATAAATCTTCCACGCGTTTATATTATATTAAAAATTAAATTAATACATTTTTAATATATGCTTTTCGGTAATATAATTTTCTTTCTGTGCTTCATTCAAAGTAGCAGGCCGGAAAATTAACTAAAAAACATTACAAAAAACTCAACGCATTATGCAAAAACCTGATAAATTGTCACGAAAATCGCACGTGTGCGATATCAGCGAGTGGCGCCGGCAGTTCCATGGAGAAACAGACCCAGAAACACTACCATTTCCAGACCCAGACCCAGACGAACACCCAGACCGGATCACTCGACTGTGAAATGCAATGAGCGAAATTCACCCGCAAAAAATCAGAAATAAAATAAATGTGAAATAAAAATGCAAGAAGTCGAGTTAAAGCCGGAAAATGTTAACTGTAAATGGGCGCCATGATATTGCAACGTGATTACCGACATGAGGGTGATTTTTGGCAAAAAAAAAATATACAAAAAACATGGCAGTTAAAAGTTGCAGCAGGGCGCATTGATATAATGAAATCTTACACGCAAAAATTAATCAGGGAATCAAAAAAGGTAGAACGTAAAGGAGAACTTTAAATTGTGAAAAATAAAGGTGAAGTTTATGTTCAATAGAATAAGTTTTTCTCTTGATATGTATTTATTCGTAGGTTTTTTCCTAAACAATTTCAAAGTGCAGTAGTCCTTGGAAAATACTTAATGGCTTTTTCGGTGGTAACAGCTGCAGCACACATTAAATTTTTTCAAAGTAAAAGCATAAGCTTTCTAAGAAGTATTTATGTTTAAAAATAGAAACAACGATAAGGTTTTCCAAAAAAAATATAAAACACAAGCTTAAATAAAAACTCAAAAATTGTACACATTTTTTAAGATACTTCTTTTTAGACATTTTACCCCAAATTGTGGTAGAAATTTGGGAATAAAGCTCAACCTGAATTTATAACCACTTTCTCACCAGTCTTGCAGGTTTTTCCCAGCCAAAATATATTTATATCTAGACCTCAAAACTTTCAGTACCATTGAGATTTTCTCATGCCATTGAAAATTTCCGACTGACTCGATTTTAATAATCAGTCACGTACTGCCTTAAAAACAAATATATGTGTATATGAATATGCGTATGGAGTGGGCCAAATAATCATTTTCAATAATTACGAAACGAATGATGGATCTGCCGACGAAAAACACTTGCCACAGCCAACAAAATAGTTGCCTCTTATCGCGAACCAAAATAAAACAATTCATTTTGGGAAATGAGCGTGGACATAAATCGGGGGGAATGGGAATTCGAATCCATTTCATACACGAAATGGGAATACGAATAGGAAAAAATCGGAAACCTTATCAGCGGGGCGGGGCAAACACAGTTGCAAAACAGCAAACACCATTCCAAAGCCGATAGCTAAAGCCAATCTGCCTCAACACAAAAAACATATATGTGGGCCCCAATGAAAGGAATCTGAAAAAGGGGGATCTCCAATTTCCAAGAATTCAATTGCGAGCGATAAGCGAAAGCTACGAGCCTTGTACCATGTACACCCTAAATATAGAATTACTATATATCGGTCGAGAGGGAGTGTAATTTATAACTATACACAAGCAGAAAATTTAATTTTAAAATTATTATTTTAGGTAGAAAAGTATAATTAATTGAGAATTGTTCCTACATAATTAAGTATTTATTACTAGATTTTTATATTTTTCAAACCGCTATAATACACATTTCTAAAGTTGAATTTCCTAAAATGTTATTACAATAGGAAAATCTAGGAAAATAGACTTTCATATTATTAAGAAGTTTCCTTAAAGAAACAACTATATTATATAGGTTAACTTATTAAATTCCCTTTTGAATATTTATTATTCTATTTTAATATTTTTTAAGCAGCTCAAGGAACCATAATTTTAACTTGTGAAAGTTGTATGTTCGTAGCACAAATTAAAGAGTAATTTTTCCAAAAAGTTGTCAGCCAAAAAATTTGTTTTTATTATTTTTAATTAACATTAACTATAATATTATTCTGTAAATATTTTTGGTAACTAGCTATAAGCCATTTCTACACCTTTTTGTTAACCTTTTTCGCCGTGTAGGAATTCAAATAATTTCATGGCAAACCCTGGCGCTGATAACACTCGCATTTAACTATGCCAAACTTGGGCGGGGACGTGTATAAACCTATAGTAGAACTACATACTATACACCTGATAAACAAACAAAAAATAAACCCTGGTAGAAACCGTATCTAAAAATTCTTACCACTTTGGGCAGCGGCGACAGCGGCATGCTGAACAGATACTCATCGTTGAAGATGTTGTAATTGTCCAGCGTCATCTTGTCGTATATCTGTATGGCTTCCGTTTTGACTGCTTTTCAATTAGCTAATATTTTGTTTAAATTGTTAAATTGTTTCTGCAACGGCACACTGAGTCAAGCGATTTCTGGCGAAATTCGCCAAACCGAAACACACACAATTTCAAATGTATCTGTAGCGGTTGCCAGTATCTGTATCTGTATCGTGCGAATTATTTGTGTTGTCTGTTTTCAATATTTCCTAGAATTGCCGACTTGCTTGCTGCTTTTGTTTAAATTTTCAGGCACCGCACATTCTGAGAGAGTCGCAATTTTTCACACACACAATTTTAAGTATTTTTTCTGCTGACTTTTCGCGTAATTTTCTCGATGGTTTGCGTTTTTTGCGCAATTTGAAAATTCACTCGACAGCTGCCGAAGCGGTTGGCACGGTCAACTTGTTTAGACTGAATGCGTCATCGTGAATGGCTCGCTTTTTATATCAGAGACCCGGTCGCTGGCTCGGATTGAGTGTTTTTTACTCCGCTCAGAGGGAGAATAAGCGCGAGCGAAAAATACTATCGAGTGAGTCAAAAGATACGGGGGGCTCTGGCATTTCCTGAGCACCAGCGAGAGCTGTAAGGCCCCAAGAAATACACACATCTACGTGCATACATATTTATCTCGGGTTAAACCCAGGCAGAAATGCTCTACGCTCTACGGATTGAGATATATACTCACATTCTCTGAATTGTACACTACTTTTCGGGGGTCTCACGTGCCCCTCGGCTTGGTTTTTCTTTGGCTACGTAAAAAGCCTTTTGTTTACCCCGTTTCCCCATACCGATTTCGATTCTGGCCCGGCTTATCTTATCGCCGGGTCGAGACAATTTAGTAATGACATAAGCAACTAAATTTAAAGACCCGGTAAAGTCCCGCCCATATGAAAGCCATGAATGGTGAACCCTTGTGGAGCTCTTATCGCCGCTGTATAGCTTTTCGAAATGGGTCGCAATTGGCGGCGGTCCGGTGTCGCCGCCGCCGGAGGCTCAGGTGGCTCAGGTTACCAACTGCAGTCCGGCGCAGGTGTTATTCCTAGGCACTCTGTTTTTTATCTATGATACGTTAGCTTTTCAATAAATATTGATGGGGGCCCCTTCCACCGCCGAATGGCGATTGTATCGATGCCTTGTAATCGTATGCGGATAGCTCTAAAAAATAAAAGGCCGCGCTGACCTTGCGGCGTCACTTACGTGCGCTTTGTACATGCATAGATATGTACATATGTGTGTGTATTACCTCCCCAAAAACGGGCGGAAAGTGCAGCGGAAAGTGGGTCATGTGACACTGGACATTTGTGCTCTACTTACCTGTAACGAGAAAGAGAAATTCACAGTCAATTGGTATTCTAATTGAGATCAAAACAAGTGGCATATTCACTGACCCCGATCGATAAGGACTTGCGAATATGAAGAATTAGGTTGGATAGAATGTAAAATTGAGGGGTGTACGGAAATAGAGAGGAAATATCATATTGTAAATATCTAAAAGTTTGATTTGACATTTGAAATATCAAAGAATATCGAAGTTAACATTTTATTCCACTAAAATTGGTTGGATTTCTTAAACAGAATATACATCAATTTATCAAAACTTTATAATATCAATAAATATATATTGAGTTACAATCCCTTACCCAAGTCACAAATACCCAAAATTTTATTTTAAAACATCAAGAATAGCTTGGTTAGAATGAGAAAAGTATATCGAAATATATCGAAATTTAAATTATCACAAAATATTAACTTTAAACATTAAGATATCGATATTATCGATAAAAACCAAATACCGATTTATTGTTTAAATAAAGTATCGTTTAAATATCGATTTGGCTGACGGCAACGAAATTATAATGATACAGTGACACACATTAAGAACCAGTTTGCCCCCTTCGATTACCTATTAAATTATTAATATGTCTGGTAGGGTTTTATTAAAATGATTGCTTTGTAGGTGTTACTTGGGAAGGTTAGTTAGTATTAGGTTGCAGATTTATGCACACTTAAAATGTAAAAATAAAAAACAGGGGTTATTTTCATGTGGCATATTTTGAAAATATACCTTTTTCATATGGAATATCTTGAATATACACCTTAAGATAACCTCACAACACTCGGAGTCTACTAAAAAAAATGTATATGGTGGGGCCAAAGAGATTTCCCCACACTCATGCTGGACGTCACCACGAATGATAAGGCGCTACCACTGGTAGCTGGTAACAATTCCGGTTCTGGTAAGTACCAGAACCAGATAGCGCGGGATTCGAAGGAACTCGATGGTCAGTGGTTTTCTTTTTTTAGATTCGGAATAACATATCGGGATCCGTGCACTTTCCCCATGCAGGAAGTGCTCGTAATTCGGCAGACGCCGCCGCGAATAACAAATAATGAATAATGAGAGTTACATCAGTGCTTTAAAATAAAGTTATCTCTCTCTACGTATTGTTTTCCCTGCCGCGGCGATAAGGAAATGTGGAAGGTTTTGCGATAAGTCTTGCAGTTCCGCAGCCTGATTAAAACTTCCGGTGCTGATGATGGTGATGATGATGATGATGATGGGGGCCTGGGTTCGAGTCAAGTGAGTGTCGTAGGCCCCACATCAAGATAAGATTGAACGCCTAACAAAGGAATCGGATCTATGACAAATACCTGCTACCCCTAGAGACCCTTGCCCATTACGATTACCAAGTTTTTATGGTGCAAACAGAAACTGCTTGCGATTTGATCAGGGAGTTGAGTTTATTAGCCCCAATTGCGAAGAAAGTTGACGTGTTTATGGTCAGGGCAGAGGATCAGGTCTTATTGGTAGTACGTGCTTTGTTTTCGGTTTCTATATATAAGTAACTCGATCGGAGAAAGGTTTTCAACTTATAATAAGCTTTGTTGTTTCTTAATCTGTGTGGGATTTTAAAGATGAGCTTGACATTTCCTTGAATCGCTATCCTATTATATTTTTCAAATGTCAAATAAACTCCCCTGACAACTGCATTTGTTGTCAGATTTTCCAGAAAAACCGTAAAACTGCTTTAAAATTCCTACGTACCAAAGCCAATGTTGACATCTATGTACTTTGGGCAGAAGAGCTGGCCACGCCTGGTGCGACACCATCGGTTGCTGGAGCGCAACTTCTCCGCAAACTCCACTCTCTTCGCCACTTCTCAGGCCAAAGAAATGAACCCACTGTCCACCTTCGACATGTCCAGCTCCGGTGATCCCGGAATTGTGGTGGGTGGGGATCCCTACCTGGTCAAGGTGGTACAGGGGCGTTCCAAGGAACCGCGACTGCCCAGCGACCGCTCAAAAAGGCGCTTTGGCGAGGACAGTTGGTTCGTCAGCTCTACGCCGTTGGCCGAGGTGCTCGGTGTGGCCGATGGTGTCGGCGGATGGCGGGAAATGGGCGTGGATCCGGGACGCTTTGCCACGGAGCTAATGACCTGCTGCTCGGGGCAGGCACAGCGACCGGGATTCGATGGAAAGAGTCCAAGAGAACTGCTCATCGCCGGCTACCGAGAGCTGAGACGTCGCGAACAGCCGGTGGTGGGCAGCAGCACCGCCTGCCTGGTGGCAATGCATCGACGGGACTGCACCCTGTACACGGCCAACCTTGGGGACAGTGGTTTTCTCGTTGTACGCAACGGGAGGATCCTCCATCGCTCCGAGGAACAGACGCATGCCTTCAACACGCCCTTTCAGCTGACAGTGCCACCCTACGGGCAGGAAGACGACCTCTACAGCGACCACCCTGAGATGGCCGTGTCCACACGGCTCTCCCTGCAACCGCATGACCTGGTACTTCTGGCCACCGACGGCCTCTTCGACAACATGCCCGAAAGCTTGCTCCTCCAGATGCTCAAGGAGACCCGTGGAGACTCGGAAAGGGATCTGCAGGCAAGCGCCAGTCGGGTGGTGGAGAAGGCCCGTGAATTGTCGCTCAACGCCAGTTTCCAATCACCGTTTGCCATAAAGGCGAGGGAAAACAATATTCCGTTTCCCGGAGGCGGCAAACCGGATGATATTACCCTAATCCTGGCCCGGGTTGAGGTTCCCTAGACTCTTGGATGATGAGTGATGAGGCGTTGCCGGCAAATATTATTCCATGTCCATCAAGCAGCCAGCGATAAAAACCCCAAAATATATAAATACGTTGCTGTATTTATAAAGAAACAGATCTTTGGAAGGCACAAAACCAGGCCAAATAATAGGATTTCAGGATTTCGGTTTACCGTTTACATTTATAAGTATACAAATTATGTTTTTCATTTGATGTAGTCAAGAAAAATAAGTTAAAGGATGTAAAAATAGTTGTGCCAAAGACATACACAAAATCGTGTTCAAAACAATAAGCAACAAAATCTTAAATCAAATTGAAGTTGATTATATCATTTGAAGCCCAACGAAATCTTACTTGTAATAATATTTAAATTATTATTTAATTAGAAAATATTTCAACTAGTTTCTTAATTAAATAGAAAGCCCAAGCACCGAGTAAACTCATAGTATTTTGCTATTATCTCGACCGCCGCTGTAGGTAGCTGTACTATATATTTTTGTTTATAAAGACGCTGATTTGTATGTGCCTATATAGGTGTTCGTTCATTGAGCAAACGCGATTATGAATGGACGGTCCAGCTACAACCGATTCCACACACATCGCCGGGATGACTCACCGCCGTTTAACCAGAATTCGTGCGTTTTTTTTTTCACTTTTTCCATTTTGGCCCAGTTGGTGTGTGGTGCGGGGGCCAAGGGGGCAACGGGACGTGCCACGGCCTAGGGCTCCACACTTGGCGCCCACTCGCAAACAAAACCTCGTAGTCAACAAAAAAATATATAAACGAGTTTCTCGCCGACTAGTAAAACCGCTCAATTAAGTGACACTCAGAGAGGGAATATATCTGAGTGAAATACAAATATCCGAGTGAGTGAAATCGAAAGAGCTCTCAGATACTTAGATACTCAGAGAGGCAGCCAAAGGCGAAATCAGGCGATCCGGCGATGGAAACGCTGGAAATCCCCACTGCAGCCTTGCGAAATTCTTCCCCAGAATAAAGCCTGTCGATAAAAACGGAGACGAGGGCCCACGACATGGGTATATCCCTTAAATATATATCATTTTTAGCACTAATTCTTGAGTTAGCTCACACTTAACACGAGAATTTAATATTTAGGATGTAAAAAACTAAAAAGAACTGGTAAATATAATGGTCACCTAATTTAGTATTTAGTATCAAATTGTTAAATTGTTTCAAATTAATATTTACAAAATTCAGAGGTTACTTTAAGGCTGTCATGGAATTTTCTAGAAGTCTAAGAGCTCTGCTTAAATATTTTTAATGCTATGAGCATTAAGTTAAGTAAAAAATATCTAGAAAGTCTGTTGGTTATTGCTCTTAAAATGTTATTTAGAAAGTATATTACGAAAAACTTGTAGAACTATTTATGAAAGTGGGTTACTGTTTCTTGAAAATAATCAAAAAGTGAGTTAAGAAATACTTATCAATTATACTTATCAACTATTTCTTAACCTACTTTCTAGGCATTTCTAGAGATTGATAAATATTTTACGGGATAAAAATGGTATTAATGGTTAATAAAGAGTATAATTAACTTAACTTAATTTAATATAAACCACATAAATATAATGAATTATTTCTTAAATTAAGTTTTATATTATTTTTTTTGGTTCTTTCCCGAAAGTCAAAATCCCCCGGGTTTCCAAGGAGTGTCAAGGGTTTCTTGGGAGTGCTGTGAGTGTGCTGTTGGTGTTGGTCCCTGATAATTTTTCCTTTTGGCTTTATCTTTTCTCGCTTCGCACTTTTCAACGCCATGGCGAATCCGAAGCTGATGGCAGCACCCATTCCCATTCCCTCCTCCTCAGCCCTGCTGGAATGCCATCGACCGATGCTGCGCCTCTTCTCGGAATTCCGCGCAGCAAGATGCGTCACACAATGCGAATATATGGTGAGGAGGGAGGTGATCCGGGGCAGCCAGGATCGCTTCGCTACAGTTCGGAGGTGTAAATCTTTCAGTGGCGAGAAATGCACTCGCCTCCAGATGTGCTCCAATTCCTTGGGGAAATCCACGCATTTCCACAGCCCGTTTCCCCGGCAGCATGTGCTATTTCCGTTGCCTGGAATTAGTTGTATTGCCAA